>JAWNLJ010000357.1:1800000-1955000 GCA_035042365.1 Drosophila dives | reverse complement strand
TCTGTCATCATGTGTGCGAAAACCACAGGAGATTAATTTTGTGTCTGTGCATTCTTTTCACAATGGAACACGAGCAAACATCGGACAACAATGGGGCAAAAGACACAACACGCCCTAAGTTCAAAACGGGGCAGGGTCAAAGACGACGCATTAAAGTCAATAGTTGCGACATGAAGGGCCACGCCCAGCAGTCGCAATCATTTCAAAATTATGCAATAATTCCAAGAAAATTACAAATTTCCCCAGAACTGTTCGCAGAGAGTTGCAATTCAAATTTCTTTACAGACAGTTGTTGCCCTCCTCCCTCCCCCCCCCCCCCCTGTTCACTTTGGGGGAGCGTTGAAGGACCTCTGCTATTCCTGACAGATATCGCACTCAGACACAGCAGGTGTCCATTAAGTAGCAATTAGTTACACGTCCGTTTAGTGGCCGCCTTGATTACTGTTGCTGCTGCTGCTGCCATGTGGCTAAGTGGGCGTCTGATTGAGTGGGCGTGCCACGTAGGCTCAATCAAAATTACACGCTTTCCAATATTATAAACACGCACGAAGTACCCATCCATAGTGGGGTGGGTGGATAAGCTCCTGCTGTGCATTGCTCCTGCTGCTGATATGGATGCTGATGACATCCTGCTGACACTTTCGTGCACCACAACTTCAGGCTCCCTTCTGGCTTTGATGTGCCCAACTGTGTGTGTGATGCGGTGTGTCATAGGTGTGACCATTGGACACTGGACACTGTGCATAATTGGCAAATTGGGTAATAGCTGACCAGCATCTCAGACTGGCTGCAGGCTGATAAGAAGCAGTTAAGTAGCTTTTGCCCAAAAGCCAATTCTCCGACCCTTTGAGCATTGGTCATCTAATTAGTATTTGCTTCAAGCGGAATTGATATCGATTTGAAGTACTCTCGAGTCGAAATTAAGTACGAAATTATTCTCTTATTATATACTAAGAAGCATCCTCAAAAGTATCCTCATCTTTTTTATATAAATTCCCTTTTTTACATACTTATCTGAAAACATTTGCAGAATCTTTTGATATCGTCAAATATTTTCGTGAGTTTTTTAAAAATATATATCGACTACTAATTTATAGTTTATTCTCAACACGATTTCATCTCAGTTGAACGTTTTACTTAAATTTGGCGAAAAAACCACCTTTCAGCTAATTGCCGTTGAGCACATCAAACATTATTCTTTGCCAAACTTTGGCAACACTTCCAAACCAAGCCTCGAAAAGTTTTAGCAGCTTTTGCCAAATTTATCTGGAAAAAAGTTTTGGCGTCGTTGGCTCATAAATTTCAGATTTTGGGCATAAACATAAGTTGGCAATTTCAAAGTGGGGCATCTATTAAATACACCCACAGAGATCGCAAATCCAAAAACTCATTACGATAATTAGTCATTGTTTTGGGGATGACGGATGTGGAACAAGTAGCGGCGACTGTGTGGTTTCAGCACATTCAAAATAACCAAATATTGAAATTCATTTTTGGCCACAAACTCAACTAATGAGTTTGGCTATCAATTGGCCCGAACCGATTTGAGAAATTTCGAGTATGTACAACGAGCACTTGGAATGTATATCGAGTGGATATATTCGATAACCGCAGAGTGCATCAAATGTCAGTTGCATTCTGTGGGCCAACCAAGCACTTTATAAATAATTGTTTATTGTTGTTGTTGCTGTTGTTAACGAGAATTGGATTATAATTATGAGTTTACATCGATAAAAGCGATATAAATTGTATTTAAAATTCATGTTAATAAAAATGTCGAATTATTATTGCTCATTATTGTAGTTGCTGTAGTTCTGCCTTAATCGCATTTTAACTAAAGTGACATTTACAGACAATAATTAAGCGGTTTAATTGCATGACAGGCAATTGAATTCGCACTTATATTTCTTTGTCTGTATGTGTGTGTGTGTGTTTGTGTGTCTTTGTGTGTGTGTTTACATTCTAAAGAGCCGCAGAATTGCTTTTCAAGTTTCAATTCTTCTCGGCGCTGTTCGACTATCGACTGTCGCCCGCAGCCTTTGTTTGATTTCGCCACTTCAATGGCCGCCATTATTTTTGTTAATATCTGTGCGAGTGGCATGCACCACGCCACGCCCATTGTGGCGCGGCAGCTCTTTATAGAGTTGGCTTTTGTTGTCGCAGTGGCGCAGCGGCGCAGCGGCGCGGCAAACCGCATTAAAATTAACTTTAGTGCCATTTAAAGTTATGCGCTTCATAAATTGCAAAAAAACAGTTTCAATTAAAATGCGGCAATCATAAAAGAGAAAATCCAGTCGACTGTCGACGCGGCTCCTACAAATGGCGTTGTTCTCGTTGTTGCGGCTAGAAACAAAAGGCATCAGCTCAGCGCTCAATGCTCAACGCTCAACGCTCCAGCCAATAATGCATTAAACCCAGTGGCGTCCACATCCAAAAGGAGCACACCAATAGACCCCTTTTGGGGACTGCCCCTGGAATGTTCTCTGGCTCCTCCTTGCTGCGCATCAGCATAATTTGAATGCAACGCATTTAATTGCAAACTTGCATTAATTATTATTGAACAGTTTTTTTTTCTTCTGCGAATGCGCACAAAGCGTGCTTTGGGCGTCATCTTTTTGCGGTAACTGTTATCTGACGCATACCTTAACCAACCCGCACCCCAACCCCTCCTTTTTGCCCTTGTCTGCTTATCGGCGCCTCGCAAGAAATTCGAAGCGCCTGCAGCGACTTGTTCAATTTTTTGATTTCCGCAATTATTGTGTTTGGGGCACATTTCTCGCTTATCGGCCCTGAATTTGGGTAGGCTTTCACATCCTGGTTGGTCCTGTAATAATTGCTATTGTTGTTGTTATTTACTTTGGCATTGCTAGCGGCAATTGTTTCGATAAAATGCGAACAAGTTCGGCGGGAAAATTGTAACTCATTTGTCCTATTTAAGCGTGTCTCGCAAAATTTATTGAATTTTAAATTGTGGCCAAACTTTGGAAAAGGATGCGCACTTTGGCTGCGGTGAGGGGTAAGAGGATATTAAAAACTTTACACAGTTGATACTTGATACTTCCCGAAAGTATAGTTGCATAGTACCAAAAAAAAATACACAAAAATTAAAGATTTACAACATATTTTTCATTGGTATTCAATTAAGTATGATATAAAGCTCTCGATATTCATGGATTATCAGGATAATGAAATTATATGTGCCGACAACGTGAAAACTTTAACCCAATCCAGCACACACAACTTGTGACTGCAACAGATGCAACATGTTAAGAGTTGCCGTCCAATTGCATTTACAGTTGGCTGCAACCAAAATTGTGCCAATCCGAGTTTATTCAGTTTGTAAAAGACTATGACAAAAAAAAAACAAAATTCTTGTTGAGAAAAAAAATTAAAATTTACTTTTATGCATATTATTTGGATTTATTTAAAAAAGTAAACAACTCAAGATTTATTATGAAAATTTAGTGTAGGGTATTCACTTGCCACATTGCCACATTAAATATTCTCAACTTTTTGCAGTTGCGAAAAATTATAAAAATTAAATTTACAGTTAATCAGACAGGGCCACAAATGCGCTATAAACAAACAGGCAAAATGCGAAATGAAAAAACCTGGCTAACGATGTGGACACTCGTTTATCCCACTTACCCGTGGATAAGGGGTGGCGGTGGGGGGTGGGCTGGCTATCGATAGGAGACCATTGCGCACTTTCTGCAACGCAGCTGCTGTCAGTCGAACGACTTCTGTATCCATTTGCAACCTATAGCCACATCCACATTCCACCTGCCCACCTGCCCCCCTTTCGCCAGCACATTGAAAGTCATAATTGTTGAATTTGCCATGGAGGCTGCTGCCTATAAAATAAATCAAGGATAATGCTGAGCGGAATTAAAAATTAAACGAAGTGCGCCATTTACTTTTGCACACGGCATCGATCCTGACGCTGGCACTGGAGCTGATGCTGATGCTTGAATCCAAACTGGATGTGGATGCGGGTATTCTCATATTACATATATCGCCTGCGTATATGTGTGTGTGCGTGTGTGTTTGTGTGTGTGCATTGCCGATTTTTATAGACGATTTTTATTGCGCATTTCCATTGATGTTGAAATTTTCGCCAATTTTTTTCCCCCCATTTTTTTTTGTGCTTGTCTTTCGCTGGGAAAAAAATTTTTTCCCATTGCCCGCTGATTTTATTTGAATGAAAATTGGCGAATTGTATGATAGACGTTGTGGGTGTGGGCGTTGCCGATATGGGCGTGGCGCTGCGTATGCGTAATATTTTACCAACTGATAGGGTCTCGAGTGGATGGGGATGGGAGGAGGGAGCAAATGTGTGCATTGAATTGAGTATCAGGCATGGAACGAGGAACGAGGAACGAAGTGCGGATAAACATTTGCTTCGCTGCGCATCTGTTCAAGTGGCTGATTATATTTAAACTCGTGATTTGGCCAGCTTATAGCGATAGCGATGGCGATAGCGATGAAGGATGCACTGGAATGGACATCAAGTTGTTGATCTATTCGTAAAGAGTCTGCATCAATTTTAGATGCGAATCAATAACAACAACAACAACAAAAAAATACGCTTACACAACTCGAATGTTTATCATCCGATTTGGGTACCACGTGCCACTCATAAGTTGGCAAATGGCCATTTGCAACGCCTCGCCCCGCCTCGCCTCGCCTCGCCCGCATCTCAATTTCGTAACGCAGCAAATTTTGTGGCAAAGACAAATTTGTCAAAGCGAGCACACACAAATGTGTGTGTGTAAACAAATAACTTAAAGGACACACGCAGCACTCACCCACCCCAACATCCACACCCACTCAGCTCCCCACGGCATCCGCCTCTGCCCCCGCCCTCTGCCTGTATCTCTTATGCCAAATGACCCTCATTATTTTTGTCTTATTACCAAAATAAATTGAGTTTAAGCTTAAAAACTGTGTGTGTGTGTGTGTCTGTGTGTGGTGTATAGTGTGTAGCCAAATGTGGTTGGGTGGGCTTGCATTGAGTGGCAAGTGGCACCTACACAAAAAGGAAGCCAACTTTTGTGGGCCAAAAATTAAATATTAAATTTCTTATGAAATTGCTCTGAAATTGAAAGAAAATTGAATTTACCTGAGTGGGCACGCCCCGTAGCGGCGCATTGTAAATCCATCAGGGTAGCTGTCAAAATGGCGCTCCCTCCCCCAAGGCATTCCTCCCCTCTCCCCTTACCGTAACAATCAAAAGGCACGCACTTTAATTGATGTTGCCAGTGCCAGTTGCCTGTCAGAAAAGTGGCAGAAATGCTAAATCAAATATTGACAAAAGTAAGTAATATTTTAGACGGCTGCAGGGTATCTGCCATATATATCTGAAGTAAGCAAATTCGATTAGGCGCCACGCCCCCCGCCAGCCATTAGAAAGAAAGGCCTTGTGCGAAATTGAATTAAAAATGCATCATGAAAAGGCCGAAGATTTGATTAATGGCGCCTACTCGGGGAACGGGGAACGGGGAACGGCAAAAATGGCAACGAAAATGAAAAGTGTCAAGGAGAAAAGGTCCTGGAAATAAATGGCTACAGCAGGCATGTCGGACCGGCAGGACAACTAATCATAAAATGGTCGCCAAACTTCTCAACGGCAAACAACCCGACAAATGGGAAATAGCAGCATCCCAAGTAAAAAAACAGCAGTCATATCACTTGGCTAATGAAGCCATTCCACGGCCTTTTCAGTCTTGACTTTTAGAAACTTGAGCTACCAAGTTTTGGGGCGGGAAGGCGCATCGTATAAATCAACGGCCATATGGTGAGGTAACAAAAAATAACAAGCCCTCGTAACGGGTTCCCAGAATTTTCCAGCTACCCCTAGACTGTTACCCGTTCTGGTTGTCCCTGCTGCTCGCAGGAGGCGTGCGTCTCAGCCGTAAAAATATATAAAAAAAAATGTATACACATATATTTCAATTAGTTGCGTTTATTTGCTGTGTGTGTGTGTGTGTTCGACTCAAATGAGACCATAAAATATCTCTGGAGTGGTTTCCAGTTCCATCGTAAATTATGCCAAGGCGATCGTAAATAATTTTGACTTGTAATTGGTTTTTATTCTCTCGGCCAAAACAGATGTTTCCCAACATAAAAAGCGAATGTCGCCTGAAATGAATTGGTAAAAAAATGTAAGTTAATGGAAATGAGAGGTGCATAGATATCAAACAGACTGTTCAAATCATATTTTATATCGAATTTGCCAGCACATTAAGCGCATTATAAGCCTATCGTTCAGCCAGACCACCCGCACACTCCCCCGTCCTAGCGATGGCATTCCGCTTAAACCTGTCAAAGCAATGCAAATAAAATCAAATCGAATTATTTTTATCTACCGGACAAACTTATGCAGATATGTCCTGGCAACATAGACATAAATGTATCCTGGCAACTATCAACCGACAACTGGCAACTGGTGCAGTCTGAAATTGTATTTTGTGTGCATTGAAAATTCGCAGCAAATAAATTCAATTTGTGCGTTTAGAGAGAGGGAAAAAAATGCCCAGCCCAAACCCAAACCCAAAACCCAAACCCAATCAATTGAGCGAGTGACTGACAACATTTTGATATGCCCAAAACAAATTGAATTTGTCCTAACCGAAAAGCTTTATAGTTGTGTATTAGATTCCCTCTCTCACCTGCCCCCGCTCCACCACTCTATCAACCAACAGGTTAGGTTCTTACTGGAAAATCTCGGCAGTTTCATGTCTGGACAGCGTCTGGGCAGGCGTTGGCTAAGCCAATTTTATGCAAAATTGCCTGAAAATTGAAAAGCAAAATAAAATTGGTTTCCTTATTGTTATTTTTATGATTTTGTCCTGTTTTGTTTTTTCGGGTTTTTACGCCACTTATGTCATTATTTTCATCATGTTGACTGCGGTTCGACGATGAAAGTAAATAGAAAACACGGCAATAGATATAAAAACCCGGAGCAACATCAATTTTGGGCGTGTGCTTTTGATGAGCCTGTTGTGTGGACGACGGACGCATTGCTTGGGGTGGTTCCAGCTCTAAGCACTGGGCAAATTCCGAGAACCCAGTGGTAAATGGGAAAGAAATGGAATTACGTTGAGCGCCTTTATATTTATCCTTTTATTCAACAACTTTTACTTCTTGCATAAAAACTAGGAGTTTTAACTAAGAATTCAAATTCAGAAGCTGTTCAGCTTTTGGAATTTTAGATTACAATTCAAGTTCAGAAGCTGTACCCAAGAATGAGATTGAGCAAATTGGAACAGAGTTTAGATAGCAAACTTAGTTTCTCGGTTGTTCCATCTAAAATAAATGTACTCAATCTGGGAATATATTTGACTAGAGATTTAAAATAAGAAGTTTAAAATAAATAAATAAAAAAATGTCTTTATATATTTATTATTTCTTTTCTTTATTTATTATTATTTTTTTTAATTATAAATCTATTCTACTTTTATGGTTTCGCATCGAATTGAACTAAATTTAATTTATTCTAATAAAACTGTTAGTGGTATATTCTCTCAAATAATAGTTTAGCTAATTTCTTTTCTTTATTTATTATTATATTTTTTTTAATTATAAATATTTTCTACTTTTATGGTTGCGCATCGAATTAAATTAAATTAAACTAAATTAAATTTATTCTAATAAAACTGTTGCTGGTATATTCTCTCAAATAATATTTTAGATAATTTCTTTTCTTTATTTATTATGAATTTTTGTTTTAATTATAAATATTTTCTACTTTTATGGTTTCGCATCGAATTAAATTAAATTAAATTAAATTAAACTTATTCTAAAAAAAATGTTTGTGGTACAACTTGTCAAATAATAGTTTGGCTAATAATAATCATTTTCATCTAAGATCTTTCACTCAACATTCTTTTGTGCAATGCATAAAATTTCCAACTGGGATCTTTGGGCTCGTCTCCGCTGCCGGCTTTGCTGCAGCAGGCAGCAGGCAGTAGGCAATTTCAGTAACGACAGTCAGCAAAATAAAATGATTTCTTTTCGAGGTTTGAGAGGCGCGTTTCGTGAAAGAGAAATATCATAAAAATACGTAACGACGATTTGGCTGCCATCTACACGACCGTTTTTTGCTCACATCTTTCCATGTGGAGGGAGCCCACATGCGTGTCCTGTGGCTGGTCGTCAGGACTGGCTCCCATTCTGCTCCTGCTCCTGCTGCTGCTGCTTCTGGTTCCGTTTGGTTTATTTCTTTTTGTTGCTCTCGGTTTTTGCATGCTCAGGCAGTCGACAGATAGAATTTTAGCTTTGTGTAAAAGTTTTTTTTTTGCCCCCATTCCCCCACCGCATTCCGCCCCATACTCATGCCCAGCGAAGCGCATAAATGGCGTTGGCAATGGACGAGGGACGTGAGGATTGCCTGTGGGTGGGCAGGGCAATAGGATGCGGTGCCTGCTACATCAGCGACTGTGGGAAAATTCCATCTATCAACAAATCAGCTGCCAAATTCTTGTTGACGCGTGTAGCCGTTGACAATGGAGTTTCCCCGCTTCCCCGCTTCCCGCTTGCCGCTCCCGTATTCGCGCCTTTCATTTTCCAGCTCTCCAGTTTCCGATTCCTGCTAGTTATGCAATATCATCGCCTAGTCTTTCTCCCCCCCCCCCCCCTACCCGCTGCGCTTTCCCTTGTCCTACACAAACTGCTGACGCATGTGGCTGGCAAACAGAAAAAAAAAAATGGCAAACAAAAAGCGCTGAAACAATGGCAAAATGGCGATTGGCGAAATCAAATAAAATTGTTAAATTGAATTAAAATCGCAAGCTGAAAAACTGAAAAATATCTGCTCATTTAATGGAATTGACAGCGCCAGTGTCTCTGCCGGAACCTCAGCTGGTGGCCAGATGCTACATTCTGACCAAACGAACAAAAAAATGATTGCGTAATTAATGGCCTCTCCTACTCCCAGTCTTGTTGGCCAACTACATTAAGGCCCACATTAAGCAAATGACCAGGCTGGGCAAAAAAAAAGCCACAAGCTGAAGTTGAGGAACAGGTGGGCAAGCATCAAAAGGTAATTTAAGGTGATTTGCAGACTAAAGATTAAAATGATCAAATACATCTTGAAAAAAGCTACGTAATTCTTATAGTTAATCCTGGAATAATTGCATCTGCTGCTGAGTTGAGAACTGTGCACGAAATATTTAAATCTTGTTAGCATTTATTTTTGCCAGCAGTATTATTATTTATAAAGTTTATTAAACAACTATTTCAACAGCAAATCTTTAATTATTTAATTTATTAGTAGCACGTAATTTATTTCAGACTTTTTTAAATTTTTATTTTATTTGTAGTGAGTAATTTATTTCAAACTTTCTTAAATTTTACTCCTGAATCTACACCATGGCTCAAAAGAGGTAAACTTGATTCCTTCTGGTCTCTTTATTCAAAACTTTAACCTGTACTCTGTGTAATTAAGCATGAACAGCAAATCTCTAATTAAAGCCTAATTTATTATTAGTGCGTAATTTATTTCAGACTTTCTTAAATTTTTACTTTTGCATTTATTCCATGGCACTTAAGTGGTAAACTTGATTCCTTCTAGTCTCTTTATTCAAAACTTTAACCTGTACTCTGTGTAATTAAGCTCGAGCAGCTGTGGTCAGAAGTTTTTCTTGATTAAGCACATTCAAAGGCGAAATATTTGTTTTACTATTTGAAATCAACTACAAATTGTATTTACAATTACAATTGCCAGCCTTTGAAGCGGCGACTTTGGGATGGATTCGTGTAAAAAGCTGAGAACTTATTCAAGTTTCAAGTTCAAGTCAAGTCATTAAAGTTGCGGTAAAAGCAAAAAATCAAAATGGATGCGAAGTCTGTTGGAAAGTTCAACGCGTCCCGAATTCAGAGCTCAATCTGAGGGACAAGTCTCAAGCGGCGATGAACATAGTTTTTTTTTTGTTTTTTTTTTTTTGCTGTGGTCTCAAGCAGTTTGTACAATAAATGCCACAAAAAGGCGATGTGGCGTTGAAGACGAATCCGAAAAGTGAAGTTTCTTCTATCTCCGGCAAACATAAACGCAGCAAAATCGTCAAAAATCGCACTTATCGCCGCCCAGCGCCAAAAGTGTCTGGAAGATGGGACGAATAAAAGGGCTGTGATGGTCCCCCCCCTGGAAACTTAATTTCCGCCTTGACTGTGTGTGTGTGTAGTGGTGAGGGGGGTAAAGTTTATGGTACAGCCGAGTCCTTGTAACAACAAAATACAACTTAAAATAACAACAACTATTTGCTCGTAAACAAGAAATTTCGCTCAACGCCAGACATTCGAAAATGAAAGAAGTCTAGAGTCTTGGGACTAGCTTATTCCGAGTTTTATAGATGAAAACTTTGTGCGAAAAAAGTAGAAACAACAACAGCAACAACAACAACAACAACCACTTCACAAGCAACACCAAAACCAAACTCTGAATTTGTTTGGCGGAAATCCGCAGGAAATCGCTGGATTTTGTCTCTTGTTTCGAGACATGGGACAAACTACAAGCTAAACTGAAGGGTTGTCCACGTCTCTGACAAATCGACTGAGCTTTCCCTTGGGTTACCCGGCAAATTGTTTGGTATTTAGTTGAATTACTTCTTGGCCTTTCCTCACGTTCGCCTCGTAATTATGCGTCCAACAATTGCCGTTTGTTGGCTGCCAAACATCAGCATTAGCATCCAGGCCAGCAATCAAACAAACAGCTAAACATCCAAATAGCCAAACATACAATCAGCCAAACAGAACAAAGGGCCAAAACAGCAAAGCGAACAAATAGTATTTCCTCTAATCGTTTGACGTACAAATAATTTCCAATGAGTTTGCAGCTCATTGAGTCCTGGACGTGAGCACTGAATGCGGCCAGCAGCTCCTTTGTCCAGCTCCATTGAGCAAATACTCATGAATACTGCAGCCAGTGTTGGAGTTGGAGTTGGAGTTGGAGCGAAAGACAGCTTTATTTAAGCACAAAGCTTGGAATTGCTTAATTCTTTTAAATGGAGTTCTTCCATTTTGCAATGTGAATGAAATGTCTTCATTTGTGGCCAACTTTGGTTTGGTGGAAAAACTAAAATTGCATTAAATATACATTTTTTAAAATTAAAATCTTTTTACTCATTGGCAATGCAAGTGAATTTCCTCACTTATAGCATTTTTTGGTTCAGCAAAAAAAAAGAACATCAATCAATCAATCAATAAGTATTTAAAGTTATTTTGTTTATATAATTTATACAACTTTTGAGAAATTAAAATCTTTTTACTCATTGGCACTGCAAATAAATTTATTCAGTTATAGCATTTTTTGGTTCAGCAAAAAGAAAGAACATCAATCAATCAATCAAGAAGTATTTAAAGTTATTTTTTTTATATAATTTATACAACTTTTGAGATAAGAAAAATTGAAATTAAAAGGTAAACTAAAAGCGATTTAATAATTCAATTTATATTTCTTAAACATGTTCGTAAACTAATAATAATTATTTATTTTTTTTTTGCAACTTATTTCTATTTGTAAATTGATAATATTTATAATTTTTTTTATGCAACCTATTTCCTAAACATATTTATAAACTTATAATTTTTATACACTTTTTGGAATTGAACCTATTTCTTAAACACATTTGTAATTTATATTATTTATACATTTTTTTTAATGGAACCCAATTCTTAAACATATTCATAAACTATTAATATTATCAATTTTTGTATTAACTGAAAATCAGCTCGCCATCTGCAAAGTTGTAAAAGTCGACAAGTTAAAAAACATTTATTTGACTTATCTTAGGCAGGACTTGCACTCATTATTCGACAATGTTATAGTTACTTCACACGTAGCCACTTGAAGTTTTTGCCAGCCCACATGCCACATGCCCCCTTGAGTGTGATGGGGAAACTGGCACTTCTGAAGTGTCGCGACACAAATAAGCTGAAGCAGCAACAGCAGCAGCAGCTGCAAATGCTTGGTTCGGAGTTTTGCATTTTCATAAATGCCATAACATAAAGGAAAGTTGCTGAAGCTGTTATTAAGTACATAATTTTTGCAGGCATGCCACGCCCACCTGCTCACACACTCACACACACACACACACACATCGCTGCATTATTTTTTCCATGCATTTTGTTGTTTCTATTTAATATTTTATGAAATTGCAACGCGACCAAAAGCTGCCAAAAGGAGGCGAAACTTTTGCCATGGAGGTCGTTAACACGTTTTACGTTTACTCCGCAGTACACCCTCCCCCCTGGCACCTACCACCCATCCGCTCCTGCTTTACGCTGCAACGAAGGAGCAACAGTTAACGTGGCGTATGCGCAACGTATGCATTTAATTTAATTTCATTATATTTATGCGCATCTATAGAATTGTGGGAAGCTACCGTTAAATATGGGAGTGGGTGGCGGGGGTGGCTGAGCTGGCTGGGATGTCTGGGTGGCCACATGGCTGTAGGCATGCATATTGCAAAACTTTTGCACACTTTGTTAAATAATTGATGCACCAGTTTAAGAGCAACGTTTATGAATTTAAGATTAAAGCATAATCAAATTCCAATTTCAATATACAAATTTATTAACTCCGCATTTATTTTTTTATACTTAATCCATTTTTAAATGGCAGTAATCACCCCGATATCATATAATTTAATTAACTAGCAACAAGTATGTGCTTTAAAAACACCACAAATATTACATAAAATCCATTAAAAAAACATTTTTGAAATTTTAATTGCGGATTTGAATTGAATTAGGCGTCCCAAAAACCCAACCCTGGCCAAAACAGTTTGTTAATTTGCATTTAGATTTTAACACTCATATTTGAATATGCATTTGGCTCCCTCCAAAAATTTTGCCATCAAAGTTGGGTGTCATCTTTGGAGGCTAGCGACGCTTTCATAAATAAACATTTAACGAGCAAATTTATGCAGTTGAATTTCCGAATGCATTTGGCTCCCCACCCCTCTACCCATTGCATAAATGTTATTGCAAAATTTAAATTATGAATTATGCCTTTGGAATGCTAAACAGCCGCCAACCAAAGAGTTTCACTTAGGATACTGGAAATTGTTTTTGTTTTTTTTTTGTTGAGTTCGCTTAAAGAGATAAGGAAAACTTGGAGTTGCCCATCTTTGAGGTGATTAGCGGTTCTCTGTTTCACTGCCTCAGTTGGAGCTGCGTTTGACCAACTTATGCACAAGCGAATTAACTTATTATCCATAAAGTAAACCTCATTTGGAAGCTTTTAATGTAACCAGCCAAAAGGGCTGCCTCACTTTTCTTTTGCCGTCATTGTTCGAGTTGCCTGCAATTGCAGTTGCCGCACAGCCAACGACTACGTCGATGTCGATTTTGGACTACGCCGGAGTCGTGCAAGTCAAGCCAAGCGGAAATGCAGCTTTTAGCTAGTTTTTAGCTCGTTTCCAGCAGCATTTGTTGCATTGTTTTCATATTTTTTTCCTCATATTTTTTTCTCATATTTTTTTTTTTTCTTGACAAGTAACACAGTTTCTCAGCTTCTCTGAAGTCATAGTTATGGCTTTCAATTCTTTTTGTTCTACACACAAGTCGCTTTTTAAGGCGACTCCAGCATAGACTTGTTAGTTGGGGGCGTGGCAGGCTGCTGGCTAATGCAAATGTGCATGATTTAATGCGCAAGTTGAAGCGCTTTTAGCTAAATTAAGCATACGCCACGTATGCCACTATTTTATACCGCCAACAAAGCATGCAACTTGACTCACTTCTTTTCACTCTCAAAATGTCTTAATATGTAGAATAATTTTTAGGCAGGAAAGCACATTCTGACATGTAATTCCAGTAGAAATGTTAAAAATCTCATTTAATTACTTAACCCCGAAAACAATTCCCATAATAATTGCATTTCAACTGACATGCTATCTCTTCCTTCCCCACTCTCCAACCCCCCTCATTGTCTATTTGCTGTTGTCGTTTTTGGCCCAAAACAAAAGCCATAAATGCGGCAAACTTTTTAATTACTTTATGTTTCAACATATTTTTTTTTTTTGTTGATTTAAATAAATTTTCAATTGAATTTTTGTTGTTATTCTTTCTTGTTAATGAAATATTATCATAAATTTGTATAGCTCGACAGTTCCATCCCTCGTTCTCTTGTTTTTTTTTTTCTCACTAATTAGATGTGTTTTTTTGTGCCATGCAACCCTCCCCCCCCATCCGTTGTACGTGCCCAGAAGTTTTGCACAAACTTTTTTCACATTTCTCTGTTGATTGCTTTGACACTTTTGAATAAGTTACTTGTTTTGTTGTTGTTTTTTTCAAATTCAATTGCAATATTTAATAATATGAAATATGGATATGATTGCCTGGCATTGTTTTCCGTATCTGTGGCAGGCAGACAGAGAAAAAGTTCCAACTTTATCCAGCAAATGGAGATGAGATAAAACAAGTAAATATAAGATTTTCTTGATTTGTTTTTAAATGTTTTTCAAAAAAAAAAAAAAAACATTGCCAGCAACTGTTAATTCTCCACACAGCCAACTTCATTTGTCACTGGCTTTGATATTCAATTCTGGCTTGGAGCTACAGCAATGAAAAACTTTGCATTTCCAGCTCATTAACTGGGACAAAGTGCAAACATTCCGTAAAACAGAAATTGTTCAACTTAAAAGCCCTCAAACCACACGTGTTTGACCTTCTAAAAACAACAACACTCGCAACTAACTGTAAAACTAAACACATATTTTAAGATCCAGGCTGGCAACTTGTTTGAAACCGCACATACCTTAAAACCCAGTTGAGGTTAGGAAAAGTGGGGAGTGTAAGAGGGAAGAACGCTTTGTGAACTTTGTAAGCTGCACAAACTTGCTCAGAAATTGATAAAATATCTTTAAGTTGTCCCGGCTGGCACATCGGAGAGATCAGGGAACTGAGTTTAAATAGTTACGCAAGCAAAGCGCATAATCATTTGCAAGTCTCATTTGTGCCAAGTAGTGGTGCGCGGGGGGGTTTGGTGGCACGGAGATTGCAACCGCACGCAGTCGCAGCAGCAGCAGCAGCAGCTGAAAATTTGCATTTAAAACTGTTGACGGCATTTTATTAAGTTGAAGATAAAACCAGGAAAGCCACAAACTAAAAGTAAAACACGAAAGTTTTGCCAAAAGCTCTCCCAAGCGAAGCTGTGAAACACCAACAGCAACAGCCAGAGAAATTCAAAGAGAAACTCCAAGAAGGGGGGCGGGGAGCGGTGAGCAGAGAACAGCTGGAGAGCCGCAGTGGCAGAGCGACGCGCTCTGGTCGCTCCTTCAGCGACCGGCTCAGCGGTCGGCTGTGTGTAAAAGGATATGTAACTTGTGGGCTGCCTTACACAACCGCCACACCGTCACCCGTTGCCCCGTTCCCCCGTTCCTGCTGCTCGTACATCGGTTGCTGTTTTTGGGTTCTTTTGGGGGCGCACAAAAAAGTTGCATGTAAACGAAAGTGTTTACAAAATGAAGTTGCCACTTGAGCGAGTAAACAAATGAATGAATTCATTGCTTCCTGTGAAAGCAACACAACACCCCCTCCCACCCCCCTCCCTAACCCAGGGTCGACTAGTAGGTGTCAAAAGTTAAAGCATCCAAGCGCAAAAGTTGAGCAAATTTAAATGCTTTCCCATTTATACATTTGCAAACGCTCAACTTTTGGGTCGTCTCCAGGCAGGAAATAGGACTCAGCACAGCCAGGATGTGTTCGGGGTGTGCGGTCATTGCTTGAGTGTGTGTGTGTGTGTGTTTTTGTGTGTGCCAAAGCAATTATTTTAGCTGACAGCAATTTGCATTTGTCTTCCAGATACGTTAATAGATGAAGTGGAGCCAACAAACCGCCAGATATCGAATATGGCCTGGGATAAGAAGGACCACATCGGGGCAACTTAATTAAGCAAGGGAATCCTACATAAATAGAAAACATCCTTGGTCGAGTTAGCAAGTCAAATCCAAGGAATCTCCAATCAAGCTTGAAGGACAATTCACATTTGTTTAAATATAATTCAGAATATTATCGAGCTCATTTTCTTGGCCAAAAGATAACTTTGTTGAAGTTGAAGCACTTTGTCCAAAGAGATTAGTTGTAATTCTTTAACTATTTAGTTCTAAAAATGTTTTGAAACTAATTTGGAAGCTGATGCTATCTGCAAGTTGAGAACAGTTTCATATTTTCCACTTTCGCACTTCATGACAATAAAGCAATTGCTTTACGCCAGGCCAACAACGAATTAGACCAAACCCAACAAGCCAACATTTACAACCCCAAACAAAACCCCAGAGCTGAACTCAACTAAAGAGAACAGAGGAGAAACATAGCCAAGCTAAGCTGGAAGGAACAGACTGGCAGAGTCAGAGCCGGAGCCGGAGCCGGAGCCGAAGCCAGAGCTGAATACGGAACCAACTTGAACTTTCGCCCCGGAATTGCGCAACAAAATGCAAAAGTCAAATTCTGCGGTGCCTCTACAGGAAGTTGGTGGGTGTGTGGGCGGGTGGTTAAAGGGCGTGGCTATAAAATAAGCGTTGCCAAAAATGTTGGTGCTGTTGAAACCAAATGCATGCATAATCAACTTTGTTTAAACTTGGGCTCCATTTTCATAGTTCCTTTTGTTGTTGTTGTTGTTGTTCATATTGCTGTTGTTGTTGTTATTGTTGTTGTTACTGTGTTTGCTCCAATTGCTGTTGGCTTTATTGTTGTTGCTGCTGGCGCCTTATCTTTGCCAAAAAGGCGCCAAGTTAAACTCAAGTTAAAGGTTCATTTCATTAATTTGCAAGTCGCATTTCGACAGAAAATTTGCATTTAAATCTCGTGGCAAAATGGGCAGAAAAAGCGACGATGTCGTCGAGTGGGAATTGAACGACTTGGCTGATGCTTGGCTGCTCCACAATGGATGATTGCCAGGGAGTTGCACTTGGCCTTCGACTTGCCAGTGAGGGGGAATTTGGGGTACTACTTGGGGCATGGGGCAGCATTGTGGGTAATCATATGATAAACTGAGCAACTGCTTAGCAACTGAAGCCGCTGGCAACATTTTGATACCCTAGCCAAAAAATCATTAGTATGATAACTTTGTCAGTGTGTGTTAATCACAAGAAAATTAGGGCAATGTCTTTGTATTAAATTAAGAATAGAAATTAGTTTGTGGAGAAATATGCCCGAAAGGAAAATTTAATTTCAATATTTATTCAATGATTAATATTGTACAAAATATCACAATTAAGTTTATCTTTATAAAAAACCTTTATAAAGATTAAAAATAATAATTAATAATATTTAAAAATTTAGTTAGCAAAAATAATAATGGAATTTTTATAATAATCAAGATTGAAAAAGTTGTTGGTTTATAATCAATTACAGATATAAATTTATGATAATTTATTTTAATTTAATTTAATTTATTACAATCCATTACAGATATAAATTTATGACAAATAATAAAACTAGAGTAAATAAATACATATTTATTACTAATTTAATTGATGGATTTACTTTAATTTTAAGTCTGCTCAATAAAATATAAATTTTTAAATAGAGCATCCAAATTTTGTGTACCACAAATTATTTTTCGGCTCATCTTCACTGGATTTTTTTTTAAGGCAAATTCTTTAGCAAATAAAGTTGTTACTTGAGCAGATTGTATACATTATTAGTGCTGTCTCGCTCTCCCTCTCTCTTACTCCCCCTCTTTATCTGCCTATTAGCCATTAATAACTTGATATAGATGTGCTGGCCAAGCCGGCAACTGGATATAGGGTCAGTTCGGCAACCGCAGCCCACAAATTGGAGGGGAGGACGCCGACGCTGCTTGGGTCAGCGGATGCCTGCGGTTGAACACAAAATTATATTTGTTCGGAGTGAGCCAGGAAGGTGGTGGTGGTGGACAGGCTCTTGTAATTGGCCGGCATTTAAGGCTTTAAGCTGGACAACACGCACAGGACGCATGCACCATTACAGGACGAGAGCAGAGCAGAGAGCAGAGCCCACTTGGCAGTTGATGCGCGAGACGTTCCTTTGCATAATCAGTGGAGGTCCGTCCAGCTGCCAACTGTCGGCAGTGGTGCAGTGCTGGAGACGTCTCCTTTCGGAGCTGGAGGCCATTAAGTGCCGCGTGGGAAGCGACGCAGCTGTTGGAGCCTTTAGGATATTAAGCGTCGCAGTAGCTGTTAAAATAAACACAAATTATTTGTGTAAACTTTGCACAGATCTCTCGCACAACCCCCCTCCCTCCCCCCACATCCCTAACGCCTTCCAACCATAGACAAACCCCGCTCCAAGTTGAATGAATAAAAGGTTTTTTGGTGATGGCTAAGTGCCTGCTTCTGGTCCAGTCCTCCGTCATTTTTGTTATGGAGCCAGCATGACTTTGATATGGGGCAAGCGAGGCATTCATCCAGCAGTTGATTGATTGAAATTGATCGTCTAGTTGTAAGTGGGGTGGACACCCGGAGTGGGAGTTGGGGGCGTTACCCTTTTTCTGGCACTTTCTTAGCTGGCGAAAAGCATCTGAAGCCGGTTCGCAGTTCCGGTTTTGGTCAGACTTTCCTTTGTCTGGCCGGGAAGAGACATGCAAATCGATACGTCAATTTGTCATGCTATTAGCAAGTATGTCAGCTGCCGGAATAGGAATAGGAATGCAAACGGAGGAACTAAACCAGCTTATCAAAACTACTTTTGCTTAGTTGTTCTCTTGGTTTCTGGTTCTGGTTCTGTTTCTAGTTGTGGATCTCGTTATTGTCTCTCAACTTAATTGACTTCTTTTACATTTTGTGCTGCTTTCGGAAAACACCCACGCAATGGGAAAACTCCATCGTAACTCATTCACTTTGGAAAACGATGACAGGAATGGTGCGTAGCAGCCAAGCACCTAAGCCATTTTCACACAAATCTCCGACAAATGTCAAATTCTACACCAATTTTCCAAACCCCCCCAGTCCCTCTTTGAGTCTAGTCGGTTCGCTTCTTGTTCTTTTAAACAACGCCGCATATTGTTGTCATTAATTAAAACGTTTTATGGATTACATGGCCAAGAGGGCGTGGAGCAGCGGGGTGTCTCCTTTGTCTGTGCCGTGTTTTTCCACCTATTCGACGATTTTTCACAATTTTTCAACTTGGCGTATGGCAAACACTAAATCACTTTAATATTCAACTATTTCAGCAGTTGAATAAGCAACGAACAGAAAAAAAAAATAATAGAAAAAAGACACACCAAATTCAAACAATAAAACATAAAAATGTCTGACAAGCGCCCGGGACAGGAAATCACCAAATGCAGCCCGAAACTTTGCCCCGACAGTGCTCGATGTGTGTTCAATGCCGGGGAGTGAGGCGGGTTGGGGGCAGGGGAAAGCCCGTGTCAGAGTGCGCGCAATGCTCGCTATAAAAATGTCACAATAAATACCCAAAATGCCAAGACGAACTCTCTCGTCCAGGGCGCGTAGTTTTTTTTGGGCATTGGGCTGTGACCCAGTTTCCTTGGCCCTGGGTATTTTGGCTGGTTTTGTGGAGTGAACGCTGGAATTTCAATTTAGCCCGGCGGGTTGTCTGCGTGTCTCAGCTGCCTCGTTGCCCCCAAGTGCCTCAATGCCTCGATGCCTCGATGCCTCGATGCCTTGATGCCATTACCGTCGGCAGCGGAAATTAAACCCAATGACAGGCAGACCACGTGGTGAGCCAAAAGGAAGGATGTGTGCCCACATGGGCGTTTTAACCCTTTGTTGACGCCAAGCAACTTGGCTCGCATGTCAATGCCTGTTTGCCTGCCACTGTCTGCCTGGAGGACTCCTTCACCGTGTCACCTGTCCCGTGTTATGTTTATGAAAAATGCCGAGCCCGCAAAACGCTCCACAACCAGCTCTCTGCCCCCACTCCATTAACTGTACATCAAAGGCAATTCCAGTCAGAAGGCGATGTCAACAAACGCAAACACTTTGCCGCTTTTGAATAACAACGGGTTTTTTGAGGTCCAAAAGCAGCTTTTCGGTGGCCAACACTCATTTGCCCCGTGTGCTGCAAGTGACACGACAAAGGCAAAATGCAAATGCAAAAGTGTTTTACATAAAGCAGTTTCTCCTTAATTTTTTTTTATTTATTTTTTTTTTTAATTTATTTTATGCAAGTTGCGAAAATGTCAAAGGCATCTTTTGCCAAGCCGCCGCACAAAGCACTTTCATCGACTAAAATTTTTAGACAGCAAATTCAAAGTTCTTCTGAACTTTGAGAGTCACTTGACACCTGCTCTCCTCTTGCCAACAAACTCTTATAATGGGCGGTAAATTATAGTTAAGGAATGCAATAATAGGTATTAAATTATTATAGCATTTCTTAACTAATTTTAAATTGCTGCAAACATTCATTTAATTTATTTTGATCAAATTTAAACAAGTTTTTAATGAGTTTAGCTCAGTCCATTTTTTAAGTGCTTAATTATTGATTATTGTTTCTCATGCCAGGCAAATGGTTTTTTTATTTTTTATAAAAACCAATCCTTGTTCTCATTATCAAATACAAGCACTTCACATGTAAGTTGCAGGCGCGGACTGCAAGTGTCAAAAACTTAATTAAATGCGCGCTGCCTCAGTTGCTGCCTCAGTTGCTGCCTCAGCTGCTGCCTGCAGCTTCTTCTTCTTCAACTTCGACTACTTGGCGCACTTGATAGTGGTGGCAAAACAAACTTAAAGATACTTCTACGGCAGGCACTTAATTAGACGTTAAACACTTGTAAAATGCTCAAGGATAATGGATGCGAGTGAGCCAAGGAGTCGACAGCCAGGACCAAACTGTTGGACTGGGTAATGTGAATGCAATTGAGTCGACTGAATTGACGAGGAGAGCTGAATATCTGATACTGACATGACCATGGGAACTGGCAACGGGGCACTGGGAGAACTGGGCACTGGGAGAACTGGGCACTGGGAGAACTGGGCACTGGGAGAACTGGAGGAGGTTTAAGGCCAGATTTAATGGACTAAGCACTTAGCAAATTTTAGTGTTGCATAATTGTTTTTAAATATAACCTGTGTGGTAACTAAGTTAATTAATTACATCTATGCATGGCCGTGTTGAACACGCTCGAGTGATTACCCTACCAGGACAGGTTCACCCTCCACCCTCCAACCCCCTCTATCGAAATAATATACAGAAACATGTTCTTTCTGTGTGTAATGCGTGTGTGTATGCAAAGTTGGTCATTAGTTAATTCAGTGCACATACAACAAGCTAACCAACTAACCATAAATGCGAACAGTTTGTAAGACAAGAGGGGGGGAAGGTGGTGGTGGTGAAGAGGGGAAGGGGTTTGACATTAGAAGCAGCTATCGGCCAGCAGTTAGTTAGCAGCAATAGCAGCAGATGCCAAAGTGAAATCGTGTAAATTGGACCACACAGACACCAAAACAAGCCAACATGACGACCAGACGAGAGAGAGAGACCAGATCCAAACCAGACATACATTCCAGGCACTGTAAGCACCACCTCCAAAACTGTGGAAAGTTCTGCATGCATGCATGAGAGCGACTCTGAGACACAAGAGTGAGTGGTTCATATGCACCACAATTGCTGGTAGTCAGCCCATATCCATATCTATATATTTTGCATAAATTATCATCAGAGAGAGACCCCAACCTGGCCGCCGCAGAGGAGTGCGGCACAGCAAACAAGATAATGCTACAGCGGTGCAACATCATTAAGGAAATTACTTGTAATACACCAAGCCAGCAATATCAGGTACTTACTACACACACACACACACACACACACACACTACACACCATGGCCTGGGCGCACCTGAAGCTCAACCTGGACATGGTTTGGCGACTAGTGGCTATCAAACAGCTCGCTCCACTGCCAACTGACGGCAGCAGTCCCATTCCTGTGCCCGGCATGGCATGGGGGGGGGGGGGGACACGGAAAATTATCATAACTGCGACGCAAGGCAAACTCCGTACTCAATATTTTAGATGCGAAAATAATTAATGTGAGACGTTGGAACTCTCCCCTGGTTTTGCAGCAGTTGCTGCTGCTGTGCAGCTACTCCTCCTCCCTGGTATGGCTGCTTAGACTTAGCCGTGTTACCATCGTCTTAACGTGGGTAGCCTAATTAGTTGACTGCACGTAGTCTCTCTCTCTGTGCTCTGTGAATCTATGCTGTGGCTGTGGCAAAAGGCTTACAAATTAAGCTATTTGCCATAGTTGTTACGTTAATTAGCAGGGGTAGACAACGGTTGGTAGAGGGGGGAGCGGGCAGGTGACTGCGAATAAAGCCAGCACGATTAACCAACTTGTTTAAGATTACTTCTAAAAGTCGCTTGCTAACTGAAATTGAGAACGTTTAAAATTTGATCTCTGTTTGCAAAACCAAAAATGAACCAAACAAAAAATAATAATTTGTAAATATTTCAATTATATTTTTATGTTTGTCAAATGCTACCCGCATTCAGGTAAAATATAAAATTGTGTATCTTAAAGGTACAGTGAACTGCAGCTAAATAGTTTTTGCTTGTTGAGTGACCAAAACCTCTGTCAATATCAAACCATTTTGAGGCAATCTGACCGACGTGTCACACAGGACACACCGCATCCAGCACTTTCGCTAAGCCACAAAACCACGACACAGATTCCCAATCACTTGCCAAACACAAAGATGCTGCAAATAGCAACAACAACAACAACAACAACATTTCAGAAGCATGCAACAAAAGTGCAATAACAACTATGCAAATGATTCAGAAGGAACGTCGAACATTTGGTTTGTTGCTCCGTTGGCTTTGAGTTGCCTCCGAAACATGAAATTTGTGCTGCAAATTACATGAGAAATTAAATGCATGAATAATTCGAATGGTTGCTGTGGTCTCTCCAGCACAGCACAAAATGGCCAAAGCTAATCAGGAATGGGGGGGAGGCACAATTCGGTTGGATGATGGGTGACTGTCGGGTTTTGGGTCTGGGCATGGGTTGGGTGTGCTTCTCCTGCTTTGTATTTACACTGCATTTTATCGCTTTAACACTCTGACACAATGAATATAAATATTTAGACAGCAAAAACAGCAACAGCAGAAACAGGTTCAGGCAGGAGCAGCAGGAGCAGGAGCAGGAGCAACAGCAGCAGGAGCAGCAGCAGCAGGACGGGACCAGCAGATATGTAAAGCTGCCACTGTGTGTGGTATGAGTGTGTGTGTGTATATATATATGTCTGTGTGTGCGTAGACCTGACCTGTACATAAATTTCAATATAAATGAAAGGTTGTCTGTCCTTTTTTTTTGGGGGGGAAATGCGCATTTCTCGCAAAATTTCTATTTTATTTTTTATTTTTTATTTGTCATGTTCATTTGCCAAAATATTTCATTACGTTACGTTAGTTTGCATTACGTTTTTCACTTTACGCTTACGTTATTAAAGATGCCCATCGATCGATGAAAATGTCCCCTTTGAACGGGTATGCGGTATTTTGGAATCCGGAAACCGGAAACCGGTTGCGACTACAAATTTATTGTTTACCATTAAAATTGACGCAAAAAGTCTTGTTTATGTGCCCTTTTAGTTAACAAACTCATAGACCCATAAATTGAGTGCCGAACATGAAGTCAAAGTTCGCTTAAGAGGCACAGGCTCCCAGCAGTTTTGTCCCCCCCGCCAACCCCTGCCACAATCGATTGGCAAATTTGTCCCAGGAAATGTATGCGTATATTGCCGGCACAACTGAGGATGCCGAGTCCTTGGTATAGGTGCCACTAGTTCGGCATTTTCAAAGCGAAATCAATTTCCGTTGTAGAACTGCTTTCGTCCTCTGACTTGGCCAAAAAGTTTCTTCCTGTTGCACAAATATATATATTTTGTACCGGATGTTTGGGTCACAATCGCGTTTCGCTGCTTTGGCTTTCTCAAAATTTAAAGTCCTGCGCCTCCATGTGAAATAGCATTCCAGGGAAATCAAATTTTATTCGTATTCGATTTCTCCTTTCATCTAAGGAATGCAGCAGATATTTTTATATATATTTGATTTCATTTGATTCACTTTGAAATTATATTATTATTAAATAACCAAAAATGGATGTCCCAGATGTGGTGACAAGCCTGAAACATATTTTCTGTATTTGTCAAATTAAGTTTTTATGCCTCATGAATTTTGATGAGATTATATCTGGTCTATGACAAATCAGCTAGCAAAACTTACTCTTTAAATATAAGCATCTTTTGATATAACAATACTGTTTCAGAAATAAAACATATTTTATTAAATTAAGATGAGCAAAATTTTATTTTCAAAATGCAATTCATGACAACAGATATTTTTGACGTGTTATTTTCAATTTTATTCCTCATACAAATAAAGCAGATTATTTAAACTGTGCTCAAAAAGTTTGTCAATGGATAAACTGCATTTTTTAAATTAAAACTATTTATTTTTTCGTTGCGTTTAAAATTAGTCAACCATTTATCTACAAATATTTATATTTATTTATGTGCCACATTTTTAATTTAATGCCATGAATCAAGCATTTAAAATGCGGTCATATGACAATATATTTATACATATATATATATATATATATATATATATCTGTATTTTATTTGATGAAATACCGGTGACAATTTACATATATATCTGAATAAATTTGATGAAAAATGGTATAGCTTCCGTTGGCAAACCAGGTGGTTCCATATGGAGGAATGCTTTAGTTTGGTACCTGCGCATCCTGGTAAGAGCAGTCCACGATTGAAACAGCTTCATTAGTTGAACAACACGCAGTCTTTGGGGTCAGTGGAAAAACCACAAAACTTCAAGGCACGCACCACCCAAACCAATTCAAGTCCATGTGAATCCTTATCCTGGTGTCTTGGTGTGTCCTGGCAGACTCTGCTCAACGTCTTAAATCAGAAATCACAAAAAGTAGCAAACTTTTTCACTCAACATTTTTGTCGCTTTTTTTTTTGCCATGATTTGTTGTTGTTGTTTTTTTTGTAGTCCTTGGAACGTTGCTCAAAGTTTTATTATGATTTTGTGCCACTCCTCTTTTTTGTTGTTGTTGTTGTTTTTTTTTTTGTATGTAATTTTTTTTTTTGATTGTGTGCGTTTTTGCTGTTTGTGACTTTGTGTTGACAATTGAAATTGATTTTGCGGTTCTTGCCCCACACTGTTGCTGCTGCTGTGGCCACAATGGAATCTGTTGATTTTTGAGCGTATTCGATGGAATATAATCACAGATTGCAGTTGAGTTTACTCTTGATTGCCGTATCACAGGCATTCTCAAAACAATTTAATTGAGTTTTAAATTGCAATCACAACAGACACACGGCATCAGCATCAACATTTAAATACAAAAGCACCTGAATTAATGCATACTGGAAAATTGCATTTATTGTTTGCCCGATATACAAACAAAGCATAAATAAATCATAAAATTGTATGCGTTAATTCAGCTTAATTTAAAAGGGTGTTAGATGACAATTGGATGGCAGCGATGGATGTTGTGGGGGTGTGAGGCAATAAGCCGAAAGATTATGTACAACATAATTGACATTTTAATGCGCTGATAGTTGGGAAATGATAAAAACAGATTTAATATTCTGATAATTTGCACAATAATTATGCAACTTAATCGAATTGTCAGCGCGCTGCATTACGCATGTGGCACTTTAGACTCAGTGCAACCAAAATGTTGCACAACAACGAATATTCGCTAAACGAACAAATTGACAATAAATTGAACTGGTCGATCGAACCAGTTACCATACAAATTGATACAACCAACAACCAAATTAAGTGCCATTGCCAACAATAAAGAGAAGAAGAAGAGAAAACAAAAAATGAAGTGGCCATATTTAGATAATAATCTATTCGATAGCATTCGATTGTCTAAATTGCCAGCAACATTTTGATAAATCGAATTAAATGCTGTTAACCCGTTTATTAAGCACAAAACACGTTTTTTGAACAGCGCTAAAGAATTATTGAACTTTCCCAATACATTTGTTAGCCAGTTGGGAATTTAATGATGCATCTACAAAGCGGAGTCGCCTCTTAGCAGGGGGCATCGGAAAGCAGAATGCAGCATTTAACGAGAGAATTTCCCCAACGTCTTCTTTTTCATTCTTGTCGGATATCGCTTTTGGATTGGATCATTGTTTATTTAGTATTTAGGAGGAACCCCCTCAAAGCGGCGCAACTCTGACTCTATGAAAATTAACTTTTGCCAAAAAATAAATACCTTTTCAAGCCAATTAAGTATTTAATTTTGTGCAAAAAACATATTTAATTTGTAAAAATCATTTTGTGAGTTGTGCTTTTGTGTGTGTGCGCCAGAAACTCACCTGGCTCAAACGGCTGTGGCTGTCTTTGGTTAAATCATTTCATTGGCCATATTCATATGAGGTGTTCATGCATTTTATTTGTTTGTTTGCCGCTTGCATTAAATTGAAATGGAAATGCCGCAGACCGCACTATTGGAATGACAGTCAAACAGACAGACAGACAGACGGACAGACAGACAGACAAATGTCTGCTGTTGCTGTTGCTCATCTGACGATGACAGTCGACGTCAGTCGCCGAAATATAAGTACAGCAAAGCCTCTCCATAGACGAACAGCCTCTGCTCCAACAGTCGAGTGTCCATTTGCCTTTGGTGCCCACTGTAAATCGCTCATACGCCACCGCAGCAATCTATACGCGATATTCAGTGCTGGTCGAGAGTTTTTGGGGGGGGATGGGAATGGGAGGTCCTGTAAAACAAACGAGATGAGTGCGCATAGTTTCATTATCCCTCGGCTGGCAGACGTAGCAAGGATGTGGCACAGACCTGCCTGCTACATGCGGCGCATTACAAATTTTCGAAACGAAACTGAAATCAAATAAGAGACAACGTTACTAGCCGGCAAGATACACCCACACACACACACACACACACACACGTACGAGAACAAAAGCAACAACAATGCAATGCAATTAAAATTGCCTGAAAAAAGAAAAAAAAACAACAAGATGGAAGACAAAAAAAAAAAAATAAAGCCAAAATGTGGAATGACAAACATGCTGCGAATTTGTAATTTTGTAATTTGTAATCTGTAATATGAATTGGAGTTGAAAACCGAAATATTTCGATCAGGTATGCCAGGTGAAAATGCTGTAAAATATGATTGCAGATACATTTAATTGAGTTGCTGAACATTTTTGTTGGCCAACTATGCGATGCGATGCATCAATCTGATGCGGCAAACTCAAACTCAAACAAAATGGCAACAATCCAATCAGCAATATTGTAATTGGTAAAATGTAGGATGTTGAATGTGCGAATAATCGAATTGAATGTTTGAACACTTTTTGTGGCGTTTGATTGAAACCGGAAATTGGCAAAAATAATCCAATGATATATGTAGAGAAATGAATATATATATATATATATAAAAATTTTGCGCCATTTTTCCCAGTTAAATCGAGTGGAAATTATCAGCGATTGTATAAAATATCTTCAATTAAATTTATTGTGTGTTATTCTTTCGTTGGCTTGTAAATGTGTAATTAAATTTGCCATTGTTATTGAAACGCATTATTTATATGTAGTGACTTCGGCAAATAATTAAGCACATCAATTATGAATTAATAAATTTAAAATATATATTTTTTAAAATTTTGCTATTTTGCTACAAAGATTTATTTAATACTCAAAAATTTCTTTCTTTCTATTTTATTTATTTTTTACAGGCCTTACTTAATGGTTATATATGAGTAGTAAAATTTAAGTATTTCATTTCGATTGACTGGAGAAGTTTACATGCTAAATACGAAATTCGATTGTCATCAATTCTGGTTCAAAATTAATCGAATCGATCTTGCTCAGCCTATTGCTGCCACAACTGGCTGCAACTGGCAATTATAAGTGCCTCCTGGCAGGTCCTTGTAAACATTTTCGCTTGTGTTGCCTGTGTTGCTGCTGCCAGCTGCCATTAGTTGGTTGACTGACTGATTGCTTTGTCTTATCATGTGGCACAGACTCCATTCCAAATGTCGAATACAATTCAATTTGCTTTGTTGCCAAACGCCCATTTTCCTTTTTGCGTATTTTCCCAACGTTTTTTTTGTTTTGTATTTTTTTTGTTCATCATCAAGCTGCTGGTTCTTCTAATCAGAATTTGTTAACAATTTTTGGGTGCTGCGTGCATTTGTTTCTCTTTTCTTTGACACTCTCTGCAATCACCCAGATAGGCAGTCAGGCAGTCAGGGAGTCAGGCATCAAGGACATCCATCCAAATGCTGCAGTGAGCCAGCTAAGCCAAAGAGCAGCATTTGATTTTGCGATTGAATCAAACAATCAATTATCTTGTCTTCTGCCTTGTTGCGATCCAGTCAACTGCAATTTTCATTGCCAACATTTTTGCTTAAATGACAAAATGCCAGTAGGTAATGACAGCAACAGCAAAGATATACAAAAATTTTCCAATTGACTGATAAATTGGCAAAGTGCGTTTTGCAAAAATTGAAGTTATTTGCTGTGAAACACTACTGAAATTAATGTGTTATTTTAGCATTAATATAAGACAATTTCCATTCTAAGTTGTTTGCTAATGAAAATACTATGCAAGTACAACTTAAAACTTGTTTTAAGTTACCAAAATTCCAAGTAAATATTCATCTTCAATAATATTTGCTTTGCCATCAACTTTGTGTGTTGTATCAAATTGCAAATGTCAGGTTTTCGTTGCCAGGCGCTTGTCTCTGCGCGTTTTTCGCACACACACTTAACTATGTCAACAGGAAGTCAAATGGCGAAAACACACACACACACACACACACAAAATGGCGTGCATAAATATCCGGACCGCCAACCGAGAGCGTTTTATGAGCGTGCGACTGAGCCGAAGATTGTTTATGGTGGCCAACAGTTGATTCATCGTATTTAATGGATAATCCTTGCATATTCTGCAAAAAAAAAGAAACCAAGCAGATGTAGCAAAAATATAGCACAACATAGAGGGTGGGTGGGGAGGCGGAGTTGCCCCTAAGCATGTGAGCAGTTTTTATTCTGAATGTGCAGCAATGTTTTTATCGAGTTGATATTCTGTAAAATATGATTTTGCCACAAGCAGAAGCAATTTACTTTTTCTTACTTTCTTCTGTGTTGCTTGCAGCCTTTTTGGCCAGTTCTTTACTTGCTACTTGGCTTATTGTTTTTTGGGAAAAAGTGCAAATTGTGTGATAAAACCAGCGATTGACAATGCCCAATGCCCAATTGTCAAGCAATGTCGATGGCTTATCATTTAATGAACTGCAGAGCAACAACAACAATGATAAAAACAACAACAACAACAACAATAACAACAACATAAACACCATATTTAATTTACTATGTGTATGTGTGTGTGTGTGTGTAAATGGAACGTATATCAAGTGAGTTGGCCTTTACTTAATATAAGATGTTATTTGGGTCAACTTTATTATATGCACATAATTACAAAAGCCAACAAAACTGGTAGCTGTGGCTGTTGGCTGTTGGCCACAGATAAAGCATTTATGATGACAGACATGTGGGAATTGCTCTTGCCTGTTTTAACAGACGGGCAGGCAGAAAGGCGGACAGGCGGACAGCCAGGCAGGCAGGCGAACAGCCAGGCAGGCAGGCGGACAGCCAAGCAGGCGAGTGGGCAAACAAAGAAGTTTCCGGGTTGACTCAGTCCAAAATTCTTAGAATTTTCCCGGGCCCGCCTCTCCCTGCACACTTCCGTCCTTCTTCCTTGTCACCAAATGTCGACTCTCATTTATTTGCGCTGCTCTAATAATAAGAAATAATGTCATCTTCTCTGTACTCCTATTCCGAGAGCCTATTGTCTATGTGCCCGTGTACAGATTTGGTTGGGAGGGAGGGGTGTTGAAGGGGGAAGTGGGAGGATTGGGCCCTTGGTTCACTTGACTGTTCAGCCACAGGCTAAAATATTTATGCGACAAACGACAATTTTGGATTTATGTTTGTGTTTTTTAGACTCGGTGCTGGAAATACATACATACATACACACATACATATATAACTGTAGTAACTGAGTTTCGTTTTTCTTTTTTATTTATTTATTATTATTTTTTTGGCTTATTTTTATTTGTGTGTATATAGCAGGAACTGGTCCATAAATAGCAGCGCCATGGCAGCAGCTCTTGTGTGCGAATTATTGTGGCAATGGGCAGGAAATTGTGCGGGTTTGTCCTTGGCAAGGGATTTGCACGAGTGGGAGAGAGGGAGTGGGGAGGGGGTGGTAGGATTATATATGCGGTTAGAAATTGGAACAGCAAACGAAAGTGGCTTTTATTAATGGCAGCACAATTTAAATAATGCGATTTTCCAACTGCAGATTTTGTAAGTTAAATCCCCAATTGAAACAATTTAATGTGTCCAAATCCGAGTCGGAAAAGTTCATAATTTGCAATTTCTTATTTTTTTCGGTTTTGGCCAGAGCTCTTAATCGTTTCCTTGTTACTGCAAACAATCTTATGACGCATTATGGCACTCAGCAAACACACTCAAAGAGCATCTTCATCATTGGAGATTCACTTCATATTCGATATCAAATTTCCCCAAAATATTTTGGCAAACAGCAGACGCAAACACTTGAAAATATTCCCAGAGCTCAATTAAAAGCCATTAGCTGAATATCGAAAAAAGCTTTACATCCACTACTACTACCCCTCCCCCCCCAATCCTCAACACACCCCTCGTTGTTGGCTGTGTTGTGTATGGCCAAAGGATATACACGCATTGAATTACGCAGACAAAAGGCGAAGGCATTCAGGAATTTCCATATGCAAGATTTCACATAATACATACATAAATACTCCCCACACTGCCCCCTCACTTACGTAGAACCGGCTTTGCCCCGGAGGCACAGGCACTAGATGAAAAAACCCACTCCTTGTCGAGTAATTAAAGTTTTGCACAAGTGTCGATAAATTATGCGGAAGATAGAAGATGGAAAATGCCGAGTAGGAAGCTGCCGCTATGCAAATCACTCACAACATACAAGCTGGAATGAGAGGGTTGAGGGGGATGAGCGGGACGGGAGAGCGACGTGAACTGAGCGACAGATGGACATTCTTTTGGCTTTCGAATGACAGGCACTTCATCATCGTGTCCTTCGGCGAGTGTGTAATTCATCACGCGAACAACCGCAGATCCCCCCGTACCCACCCCCGCCCGCTACTACTCCCGCTTTTCGCAGTGCCAAGTGAGCAGTGACATGACATGTTGAGCCTGCATTTAAGCTGGCCATCTCAGGATGGGTTGGGGGGAGGAAGTGGAACTGCGCCTAGACTGGAATCTGCTGTTGCCCGTCTTGGCAGACCCGTTCAGTTTTGGGGCAGCCTCTTTGCAAGCGCAACCTGGCTGAAATGCTATTAACCAAGTTGACATTAATCGCTCCGACTTTCCAGCAAGAAGAGCAGCAGCAGAAGCAGAAGCAGGAGAAGCAGCAGCAGCAGCAGGAGAAGCAGCAACAGAATCAGCTAAAACGGGCAGTATTTAAAAGTGTTCCAAGCTGGCTTCCGGCAAAGCTTGTAATGTGAAAACAATTAAGTATGTAAAATGTAAATGGGTTCCTCGTTCCCAGAAAGCAGCTGAAAAAGCCGGAGAAGTCAACAAAAATAATTGCTATGAAAAGTGGCGAAACTCACTCTGAAATCAAGCAGCTTCTTCTGACTTTTGGCCCTGTGGCAAAAGAGCATGTTTTGAATGACATTGATTCCTAATACCAAATTCTCAGTGAACTGACAAAACATGTCATTTTCCAAAGGATTTCATTTGTCTGTTTGTAATGAAAGTAACTAAAATACAGAATATAATTAATGTGTTTTTCTTAAATTACACAACTTGCCGGGAGCAAAATCACACTTTACATTTTGTCAACAACATTTTAGCACAACTTTATTAATATTAAATAATATTTTCCATATCAAAGTAGATTTTACAAGAAACAAATAATGGAAATATCTGTTTGGTAAAACTTTATAATGGAATCAAGTAACAAATATTTCCATTATTTGTTTGATAAAGCTTTAAAATGGAATCAAGTAACACAAATTAAATAATTCAAAATTTGTAAGAGTGTTAAATACACATTGAATGATTAAATCACATAGGTTATTATTTCGAATACAATAATTAAATTATTTTAATTGACAACTCCTAAATAAACTTCTATTTTCTATCTAAAATATTAAATGATCCCAGTGGAATGCATAATTATTCAAGCCAAAATATGCTCATAATTCTTGACTTTTTCTGCTTTGTGCTTTTCATTGACTCAGCTCCAAGCAACTAATAAATTTAACTTAATAAATACACATACACACACACATACACACCAATAAATATATATACAAATATATATATTAATATATGTGTAAATATAATCACATAAATATGCATAGCATTTAGCTGCTGTCAGTTTTATGTATTGGATTTGTATGCTTAGCCAACTGACCAATCTCTGTGGCTCCACACACACACTCATACACACTCACACACACACTCATAAACAGGAAGTTAAACCCTATTAATTTATGGTGCTGCTGGGGAAAATAGTTAACATGGCCAAGAGACTAAGGCTGCCAGACAATAAATGCTGTTGATATATTAAACAAGATTAAGCATACGACACATGAACCCAGTCCATGTCCACAGTGCTCATTACTATTATTGTTATTATTGTAATTATTGTTGTTCTCATTATGCAATATACAACTTCAATAGTTTACAGCGCTATTAATGAACAACAAATGCACCCCCTGCCAGAACCACCCCCTCTTGCCATTATTGGGGGTCACTTGGAAATTGACCTGCTGCATGCCACCTGCTGTTGCATTCAAGCATATAACCCATGCATTGGAACCCTAATGAACATAAATGTATTTATCATTAGTGTACTTAAAGTGGGGAGCTGCCTCCCCCCTCCCTTCCCACCTCCCCGCTTGTCCTGTGTATTTGTGTATATTAATGCAAATGTGATATTTGCATCTGTCGACTAATAAATGCGAAGCATGCAAATATTATGCTGCCATCTTGAGATGCAAAATGCCAAAAGCCAGAAAGATAAACAATTTCCCAATGGCTGACATTCGATTTGTGAAATATGTGTAATTATAAAAGATAATAGCTAAAGGCAAATCTAAACAGAAGGACGAATTGATACTTACAGAAATCCTTATTTGATGCACATTACAATATTTCCCAATTATTTCCATGACCCATCAAATTTGATGCCCAAAATGCCTGGCGGCTTTTCCACTTCCTACCAACTTTTTATCGGCATCGTATTCTATTGGCAATATTTTATGTGCAAAACATTATCAAAAATCGCTTACAACCAATTTGATTTTATTAAAACGAGTAACCCAAGGCACGGCAAGCCCCTGCCACTCCCACTCCCACTCCGACTCACTTCAAGTTGCGCTAATCATGGAGCAACTTGCTCCAACATTTGTGCTGTTTATGCTCCAAAACGACTCTGACGACGACGATTAGCATTAAAGTTAGCTGCGAGGCTGGAGCTGGAGGCGCCACATAAAACCGTTTTATGTACGCCCATAAACAGGTGAGAGGCGTTTACCCATCTGGTGGCTACCGAAATTGCCCACCAATATTCCTGTCTGCATCCGGCAAGTGGCATTGTTGGTAGACGCCTTCAAAGTGCCGTTGACTCCTTCAAAATGGCCGCACATAAAAATTATATTAAGCCATAAAAATGAAAACAGGACACATACAAATCCACTGAAAAAAAAGCATTTATTTTATGTCAACGCGGTCAACGCAATTCAATTCACATTTTGCGGAGTACACAAAATGCTTTATGGCCTTTGCATTAACTATTTTAACTGAAATTAACCTGTCCAAGTGGAGATTTGTTAGGGCTAATGGAAAGATTACAATCGGAGCACATTTAAAACATGGCAATTCCAACACTCGTTTTTGCTATACATGAGTTATCTATGTGTGTGTGTGTGTGTGTGTGCAGACAAGGCAAATATGATTGAGAGTGGCAATAAAAAGAAGACTCATAGATTTGTGAGTTGCATAAATGGAATGCTCTTGGGATTACTTGTAAGTAAACTGTGTCTGCATTTGCCCCAAATAAGATTTCAATTCTTTTTTTTTTGGCAAACGCATTTCAATTTATGTTCATTCGCTGGCCTGTTCAATATGCCAGTTACATGCAGATGTCACGCCCACCGCCCACCGCCCACATGCTGCCTCCACGTCCAACGCCCACAGCTTGTGGCAGCATAAATCGCAGAGCATATTACACAATGCGATGCGTGCCTGGATGCCTCAATGGAGGCGCCCACAAAAGAGGCAGCGACGTTTTTGGTTCGCCTTGTGCTCTATCCTACTGTTTGTATTTGTGCTCTTGCCCCCAGCCTCGGGGCAGGGTGATAGTTGAAGAACATATAAGACTGTGTGTGTGTGTGTGTGTGTGTGTGAGAGCGGGGGTCGATTGTATTTGCAGGGTAACAACGAGAGGGGCACAAAACTTTTTATTCTGCATTTGTCCTGTTGCTGCACACAGAAAACCAGATAGTAGTTAGAGAGCATAGACAACGTAGGTAGAGTCACTGGATGGAGTGCATCCTCCTCCTACTGGTGCATCCTTGCCTCGCCTCCCTCGTGCTACGTGTTCTGCTTGCAAATACATTCAAATTGTTTACCGTATGAGCGGAGCGCGCACGTGAAAACCAAAAGAAAATTGTAGTAAATTTTAAATGGAACGGCAGCAAAAATGTGCAGCGTCTCCTCGATCCCCCAAATCCCGCTACCCGATCCCCGTCCGAGCATCCTAGCTGCTGTTTGCCTTGACGCAGTGTAATTTATTGGCAGCACGTTTATCATGCCGTCTTCTCCGTCTCTGACTGACTCCGAGTCGTCGCACAGAGTCATCGCCTCAGCCTCATCTCCTCCGCCGCACTGGTGAGCCCAAAAATGCAACCATGCAGTGCATGCAAAAATGCCTATGCCACAGCGCAGGATGCTCGACTAGAGTGGCTCCACTAGTGCACCGGATCTGCTGGCCCAGCTGTCTGTTAGCCTGGTTGCCTAGCAGCCTGCCCCTGGCTGCCGCCTTGTTGCTTGCCACAACATTTGCACAAATTGCATCCACAGCCCTGCCACATATCCTTTCTTACTTACTTTTATCCTTGGCCAATGTTTGCCAACCGTTTTGCCAGTCGGCCTCGATGTGTGTGTGTGTGTGTGTGTGTGTGTGTGTGGGGGGGGGAGGCCTTTTTATTGTTTGCTTTTTTGTTGCCTCCTGCGCCTGATGCAACATTCATTAAAATGTTGCCAATGTGTTTTTGTGGCAAATTGAAGCTGCTGAACCTGATAACGCCAGACGCCCCCCCCCCAAAGGCTCAAGCCCCTCAAAACATTTGGATATGCATTTTCCGAGTAGTTGCCTGTGCATGCAAAGGATTAGGCACAGCCCAAACAAAGTGCGCCACTTTGTGATACATCCGAAGGGGCAAGAAAAATATTGCAACGATAAGCATAGTAAAAGTGACTTGGCCAAAACACAGACATGTCTGCAACATGTATTTTTTTGGGGCAAAGTGCAGCAGAATCCAATCTTAATGTGAATAATCTAAATTATTCGTTAGTCCCTTTCTGGGGAGACATTGAATTCCTGTTTGCTAAAAAAAAAAAAAAAACACTAATTGCAACATATGTGTAGCAGAATTGTTAATTTTTTTGTTAGCCAACATTGATCTAACAAACAATTTGCATCTAATTGTTATTTAACTTAATCATAAGCGTTTTGCAAGTTGGCGGTTTCCAAGTACTTCATTTTGGCCAGGACGCTGTTCGCAACTGTTGACACTTTGTTTGCAATTAGTTTGGCCAACACGGCCAATGTGGTAAGTGGGGTTGTGGGTTTGCTGCTGCAGCCTTAAATAAACAAAATTGCAGCAGTTTTTTTTCATTATTTATTTCCAACTAATTGGCCAACGCCAACACAGAGTGAAAGTGGCTGGGAGATGGAGAAAATTGGTTGCTGTTGGTGGAAAATTAATTAAAATGCTGCTGTCTTTGCTATTTACTCAACAAATTGCTTCAAATGCGCATAAATCAAACTGTTCACACCGTGCCAAAGAGGAATCCCAGTTCCCAGTTTCGAGTTCCGAGTGCTCCATATTAAATATCGACTGAATTCAATTTTCCATGCATATTTCATTTATTTCGTGGGTGTGTGTGTGTGTGTGTTTGTGTGTGTGTGTGTGTGTGTTTCTGTGTGTGTGTATTTAAAGCCACAGTCGACTGTCGCCACTTGTAAGGGATCCACTTGGCTTGCCTGGGATTTTGCCAATGGCAAACAAAAATAATAAGAATCCGCAGAAAGAGCACAGCAGCAGTCCTCGAAATGGTGTGCTGGTGTGCGAGCGAGTGTGTGTGCGAGTGTGTGTGCCTGACAGCCTGACTGTCGGCCTGTTTTTGATTCATGCGTTAAATGAAAATTAATCCGATTTAATCTGTCGCTAATTAGGTTTACTCTGGGATTTGTTTCGCACCTCTCTGCAGCCCTCCTGGTGTCCAAATGCCTGGTGTCGATTCCATGCATTGAGCCTGGGCATGTAGCCATCAATTAGAGATGGCCAAACCAATTAAATGCTAACCATTGATAATACCATTCATTATGGCTCCATTTCAGGCCCAGTTTATATGGCTTTTGCTCGCTTTTAAAGTGTTTTTGTTTGCTTTAAATAACAATTTGATTTTCAACCCCTCGACTCGATCCGATATAACCCAAATCAACGCTGCTGATGACACTCATACGCACTGTTGCCTCTCAATCTGTTCTTCAACTGAGCCCAGCCACCCACTCACACACACACACACACACACACACAGCTGGCATCTCTTGCACCTGCAATGCTTTCATAGTTGCTGCTGTTGACAACATTGTTTCATTGGTTGGCAGCTGACTCTCCGACTGGCTTGCTGGTCCCTAGTCTGGTCTGGTCTAGTCCTTGTGTTACTGCCTCATTTCCATAAAGCTGACACACACACACACGCGTACGCACAGTGAAAGCAAAACAAAGCCAAAAATCTGAAGTTTCATTGCGAAAGGATGCGCTGCGACTCCTCCTGCTCCTGCTCCTCCAAAAACTGTTCTCTCGCATGTTTGTGCTTTCGTTTTTGGTCATGTCAAAAACCGGCAAAGCCAGAACAGATTCTGCTCATCGTCATTGCCAATGTTGTTGTCGTTGTCGTTGTCGTTGTCGTCTGGCTGGTGTCTGCTGTGCCTGCCCAGATAATATGCTTAATACGTTTTTATGTGCCTGGCAGGCGAGCGGGCTCTGGCTGTCAAGCTAGCTCCACCTGCCCCAACTGCCCCACCGACCGCCGACCACCCTCTCCCGTCCACCCAGTTTTCATTGTTATTGCCAACTGGTATTGACTGTTGCCTCGCGTGAAATCAAATTTCCACTGTGATGACTTTTGGGGCCCACAACAAAAAGTTTTTGGGTTTTTGCTTTCGCACAAATGCCATGAATTATGCAAAGGACTCTTGGCAGGCATTGCGACGTCTGTTTGGCTCCATCTCATCTACTCCAGCCTCTGTTGCTGGCTTTGGTTATCAAAAGCTATTGACCCATTAACAGTCTTTAGTGTATTTGGCTGAGTCACTTGAGGGCGACGCCTGCATTACAAACTAATTAACATAACGCATTAAGCCGGCAAATACACTTTAAAATTATGTCAAGTGTCGAGTGGCAATAGCAGTATTGCCATCAAAGGATTATGCTTCAATGCATCGCTGACTGGATGCCAGCAAAGTTTTTTTTGCAACTGACAACCCATTTTTTTTTTTTGCCCTCATCAATGGGTGCAGTGAGGGGCAAACGCGACTTGGCCGCGCGCGCTTTGACACGAGTTCCTCACACTTCATGCAACGTTGCAACAACTCAAAGCAACAGCGACTCCGACGCAGACGTCTGATGTCAAATAGCTTGCCACCATTGACGTCTTAAGTCGGGAGCAGGGAGCAGGCAGTCAGCAGCCTCGAGTTGCCTAGCTGCATATTAAACACTGAGACTCAAGTGGCGCCACTCCGACGTAAGTCAAAGGCGAGTGCATCAAGTTGAGGCAACTGCATGTGCATTCCAGTCTGCAGCTAATGAAATCCGCCAAGTATGTTGTGCCAATGGCTAAATAGAGATTCCTCCACAGTCTTATTAGGTAAGCAAGTTTACATTTGGATACCATTTCAAAGATACGTAAATTGACATTTGGAGTAGCTATCAAAGCCGAGTCACGTTTATTAACCCGGGACTAATCAAAGAGTGGAACAGTTTCAAAATGCTGCATTTTACAAACTGCTGTAAAACAAGCACGTAATTTAACTGTGGCTGTTAACCAAGTTAAGCCGAGTTGTTTAAAACGGACTGCAAACTAATTTAATTGGCAGTCCCTTAATTTCCTTAATAAAATTGTTAAAACTTCATTTAAGTACAAATAAAATTACGCGTTACATTTTAAATTTAATTTACAATTGTAAAAGTTATTTGTACAGCTGATCCTGTTTCAAATGTGGATTTATAATGCAGTACTATAAAATAATTTATCTGGATAACCTGATCTTATATTTATATTTATATTTAAAACAATCATTTATCCTAATTTTAGATGTACATAAATTTTACTAGTGTTTTCCAGAAGATACACATTATTTAAGGTAGATAGATATTTTATTTTTATTTTATTTTAGATGGATAGAAAAATTCCATAGTAAATATTTTAGTTAAATATAATATCTGTAGTAAATATATAGTAAATATCTATAGTAAATATTTTATCTGAATTATTTTATCTATCTATATTTACTATATTATTTTATCTATCTATAGAAAATATTTTATCCGTCCATCTGTCTGTAATTTATCTATCCATCTAGATAGATAAAATATTTACTATAGATAAAACAGAGAAAAATATTTACTATAGATAAAATAAAAATAAAATAGATAAGAAATATTTACTATAGATAAAATGTACTATATTTATTATAGATATATAAAATGTTTACTATATTAATTTCTAAACCATTTATAAATAATTTATATGTATTATTTATTTTTTATTTTATTAAAGTTGAGAGTTGAATATTACATTTGCTGCTGCATAAATAATTCTGTATGCAATTTGAAATATTTTTTTTATCAATAATAAAGAATAAAGATAAAAAATATCTTGCAACTGCGTGGATATTTTTTTCTTCAGTACTTATTAATTAATATTTCATTTTCTTTAGTAACGAATTTTTGGGCAACTAATTTGCATTTCTGCGATGTTGCCGCATTCGTCGGCTTTTTGGACGCGTAATTAATGGAAAACAATAACAACGGCAACAATAAGTAATTACATAAATGCTGATGTAATTATTAATTATTTAATGTAAATTTATATGTAGCTATGAAGAAAAGTATGCATAAATAAATGTGAGGCACGCTGCGAGTGGCGACTCCTCTCGTTAGGCTTGTCGCATATGTGACGGGCAATAAATGTATTTAAATTAATTGCATAATAAAGATTAAATATTTATTTACACAACGTTTCAATTAACTTTCGGCTTTGCCGTTGCCGTTCTTGCAACGACGCCTGCCACGCCCTGTTGCACGCTCTCATTGTTTGTGTTTTCTGTTTGGCACCAATTTAATTATACAATTTATTGTTTAAATTCGCGCACAACTACAAAATGGCGGCCTATAACCGGAAGTAAACAAGTTGAACGACCTTCCCGCATCCGGATACAGGCTACCGAGTCGCATGCAACAGCCACCCTGGCTGGGAATGTGCCACATTTTATGCGGCCGACTATATATGTAGAGGATGCTGGTGCGACCGTGCATGTGGCACCCAGAAACCCAGTAACTTGCCATAAATTTTAGCACCACACGAGCAAATCCAAATGGTAAATGGGTTAAGGATTCCCACAGGCGACAGACACCAGGACCAGCACCAGGACCAGGACGAGGACGAGGACATGGTCAAGGGAAGTGCAAAATTTTTGTGTAAATTTAACTCAATTGACATTGACTATGAGTGGAGTTGAGTGGAATGGAATTGGATGGAGTCTGGGGAGATGCATTTGTGCTGCCCCATTTTGGAGCACTTCAAAGTCAATGCAGCTGCTGCCCGGAAAAAATGCGGAAACTGTACGGAAACGGAAGTCGCAGTGGCAGCAGCAGCACCGTCTCCATCCCCCATAACAATGGCATCAGCTGTGCTGACCAGTGCCACACTTTACTCTCGCCTCCTCCCTTTTCCACTCGTTGGGAGCAGCCAAATGCCCGTGGAGACAGCCAACGGCTCAGAAGCGACGTGTGGCAAGAGAGGAGCGTAGGAAGCGCGGCTGCCGTCGCTTTCAAAAATTCATATTCGTAATTGTTGACTGTATTGTCGCTGGCATTGTTGCCAGCCAACTAGAGGATGACCACAGTGCACACTCCCTAAGTGCGCCAATAATTTGAACACTTATTAAACTTCCCTACGTAGAATCGTTACTAAAGAAAATGAAGTATTGATTAAAAAGTACTGAAAATAAAAAATAAAATATAAAAAATAATATAAAAATCTACGCAGTTGAAAGGTATTTATATCTTAATTTTTTATTATTGATATACATTTTTTAAATTTTATACAGAATTATTTATATGCACAAGCAAATGTGATATTCAACTATCAACTATCTTAAATAAAATAAAAAATAAATAATACATTTAAATTATTTTACATTGTTCAATTATTATTCCAATATGGGTATATTTTCAATATTATTTGACTTTGTTTGCCAACTCACAGACTTGTTAAAAATATAAAATTTTAAATTATATATATACTTATATTTATTTAAATATATTCAGTTATTTTTTTGTATTTATCAGTAGCTAAAAATTGTTAGGTTTCATTTTAAAAATCAGAAGACAACTCTAAACGCAAGATTGATTATTTAGTCGATCACTTAGCTAATCTCCACTGTACCTTTAATACTTTAAAGTCGCTTGTGCATTTTGCACTTTATCTCTGACATTTTTGAGTATGCGAAAATAAAATATTTTCCTGCTAATCTCTTGCAGCGGAACTTTCGACATCCTGCTCAGTTTTCGAAACACTTTCCGTTTTGGCAAATATGGTATATATATATATATTATTTTTTTTGGCATATGTCTTGCATATTCTATGCGTGGCAACAGCATGCGGGGATTAGATTTAGGACCGTTGAAACCTTATGGCCGAAAGAACTTTTATTCTTCTGTTCTGGTCACATTTTCTAATAATTATTGCTCTTATGGCTATCATAAATTGTCAAATAAATATCGCTCTTAGATCAACCCCCACAGGGGATATATATATATATATTTATATATTTATTTATTTATAGCTTTTCGCTGATAGTTGAAACTTGGAGCCGAATGCATTTGATTGCACTTAAGAGATCAGAGCCGAGCTGAGTGCCGCCTGCATTATTTATTATTATAAGATATAACGAGCACACATCATATTTATATGGTCATAGAGGCCCATGCACACCCGCACTCGACTCCGACTCCGGCTGAAGTCTCCGCAGCCGGAGTCAAGTGCAGAGTCGCCGCCGCCGCCGCCGCCGACGTTCAGTTAATTGCAGCGGAGGCTGCCACTGATGAGTTTAATTGAAATAATGTGCACTCCTCTCCCCACTCCTCCCTTCTCGGCGGGAGCAGTGCCGGAAAGTGTTTTCTTGTATTCGGCGCATTAATAATAATTTTGCTCTTGGGTTTTGTATTTTGTATTTTCCCTCTTTTTGTTTTTCTCTCTTGACTGACTAATGAAGTTTGTGCCGAAAAAAGCGAACAAGAAATGAAAGCGACGCTGTCAAAAATGTTTAATTGACAGCAGCGGGAAGCAAAAAAATACACACAATGGGGGGGGTGTGAAGTACTGAGGGGCGTGGCACTGAAGGCGGGTCGAACCATTAGCCAAATGAAGCGTATGATTTGTCACAATTCCAAATTATAGTTACATTGCAACAGTTGTTCAGTGCGCAGCTTGAAGTGGAATAAGTCACTTGTAAGCAAAGCTAAAAGAAATATGGTGAGGGGAAGAGGGGAGTGAAGGTTGTCCAAAGACATTAATGGGTTAAAGCTCTGTGACATATGACTTAATGCATTTCAGCGAATTCACGCTAAATGCAACTGTGCCCCAAATGCGCTCGAGCTGATAATAATTGTACGTCGGCTCGTTGCAAGTTGCTGCTGAACTTTGTGCATATATATTTTTTGGGTTCCAAACTTGAAATGATCTATTGTGCCTAAGAGGGATGTGGGCGGAGGTTGGTCGGGCTTGATTGGGCGTGTCTGGTGCGCTAGGTGCTAGCTATCAGCAGAGCTGGCAAAGTGAACGCACAATAAATGGGTTACCCAAAAAGCCATTCGACGACAATGTCGTTGCCGAAAAACTTGAAACTTGCAACTTGCGTCGGCTGCGGCCCGAAAAGTTAAGTGAATTGCGCAAAAGTTTTTCGCTTTTGGGTTCCAGCAAATTTGTGCACTGCTCAAAACTTTCCACCTCTCTGTTGGTCTGTGTCTATGTGTGATAAAAAAAAAAATAAAATAAATAAAGTGTGCCCGTACCCGTGACCGGCTAAAAGGTAAATATGCCCCAGCAGCAGCGGCAGCAACCATAACAACGAATGTTTCAACAACCGACAACGACTCCAACGAGGAGCAACAATGGCTCTGGCAATGGCCATACAATGGGACCCCATAAAATGTGCTACAAAATGCAAAATGGCTTCTGCGGTTTCAATAGCAACTGCGACGTCAACTGAGGCTGCGACGGCGACGGCAACGGCGACAGCGATTCCAAACTGCTGACGCTGTGAAATTTAACGTTGTGAACTTTTATGGTGTATATGTTGCAGGTTGCCGCCAGGTGGCACTGGGGTGGCACCTCCCGTTCCATGCAGCCACCAGTTGCATGGCCAAATAACATAAAATGTAAGTACTTATTTTGCATCCCCCCTCCCCCCATTCCGGATGCGTATGCGGATGCTGCTGCACTGCCTCTGACTTTGGCCCAGATGAAGTAATAAACATTGCATTTAATTTATTTGCATGGGCCCATATGATGTGAAATGAGGTGTGTCTGCACAAGCACTCAAACTGATTTGATCTGGTCGAGTTGAGTGTGAAAAACTTTCTAATTACGATAAAAACTTTTTGCCAATTTGTCACTGAGCATTTATAAATACTCTATTCAAATATTTATACACATGTTTAATAGAAAAGTTCAGTAAAATCATTAGAAAATTTGTTTTAAAATTTATTATTATTTATTATATATATTTTTGATAAGTTCTTAAATTAATAATCCATTAAGCATAACAATTGTAAATAAAATGCTTAGTTTAAGTTTGCAATTAATCTTAGGCAGCTTTAAAATTTTTATTTAATTAATGGTATTTTCTATAAGTAAGACAAATAGTTCCTTTATCGAGTATTTATGACAAATAGTTCCTTTATCGAGTATTTATGTCAAATAAATCTTAATGCAGAGATTTTAATACTTGAAAATCCACTCGAAATCAAATTGTTTCAGAATTAGTTAACAGTTATTTTTAAAACTCAATTATATATTTGAATAAAGTAAGACCAAAATTTCCTTTTTCAAGTATTCAATTAGTAGGTTTATGTAATCCTAATTCCTAAGAAAGGTATAATACAATAAAAAAAAAAAACATTAATTTGGCTACGAGTTAAGAATACCAACTCTAATAGTAAAATTGTAATTATTTAGCTAAAAGCAAAATAATTCCTAAATCAATCCTTATTATATTCTCAAATCCAGCTTATGCCATACAAATATCTTATTTAAAAATAATATCAATTTTCATTGGTCACTTTTAAATCGATCTTTAAGCTTGTTTTTGTTTTACTTTAGCTGCATAATCCCCATTATGTGAAAGAAGAGACAATTTCGAAAATTACCACAAAATATTTCGATACGTAAAAAAAAAACATGGAACAGCAGGATGAAGCACTAAATATGCTGAGGATTCAATCACTTGTATAGCAAACACTATAATCGCATATTGTATACGGACACACCAGGGACACACCCACTGCCCCCCCGTATGAGCTTGGGGTTTTAGGGGCTTATGGCCAAAAACTTGTTCCAGCTTTGGCAGCTTTAGGGCTTCACGAAAGCAATTTAAAGACATTACAAGATGATTGGGCCTGGCTAACAGGTAACTGGCAAAGGTATTTCAAATATGTGCGAGCGTAACTCAATACCATAAATCAAGTTGGACACTTCAACTAAGCTCTGCTCGATTCCTCCGACTCCAACTACGACTACGACTCCGCCTCAGACTCATCCTCCTCCTCCTCCTCGACAATGCAGTAAGCCGACTCGGCAGTCGATTAATTGATTGTCTAAATGCACTTGTAAGCAACTCGACAAATCAATGAAGTGTAGAAAACAAGTCAAAGCTGCAAACAATGTCCAACAGTTTCGTAGCCATCCCGATGCCCATCCATGCCCAGCTCCAGCCCGCCCACACATGACGCTGCCAACTGGCAACTGCCAGGCAGTGATGAGTGAAGAACGTAATGGAGAAGGTAACTGGGTAAAAAAAAAAATTGTTGCTGTCTGGGAATTGGATTTTGCGGTTTCACGTTTCGAATTACCATCGACAGCAGCTGACAGATAACTCCCCCCCCCCCCTGACAAAGGCAAAAAAAAAAACCGTCTCCAACTCCGCGACTGAGTTAGCCATGGTTAATTGTCGCTATCGTCGCTGATTCTTGGCCATTCTCCGTCTCCGTCTTCGCTTTCGGTATGCAATTATGCCATGTTGCAATATAGTGTGCGGGTGTGCGGGTGTGTGGCAGGCAAAATACTAAAGGATGTGCCAGTGACAGTGCTCTTGACGTAACTCAATCGCAGCCATTGCTGACAATTTGCCCAGAATTCACAAGCGAGTGACTTTGGCTGGAATCCGCTTGGAATTCGACTGGGTCACGCTTCGTTGACTGCTCGGCCTAGCAGCTCAGTTTGTTGGCAAGTTCATCAAGTTGTTAAATATTTTACATTTTTTACATCTCTCTCTCTCACTCTTCTCCTCTGCCATTCTCGGCGCACTGCAGCACGTTTAATCGTGTTAACCATTTTATGAACGTTACCCCACGTTTTTACCCACTTGGCAGCCATTCTGACTGCAGTTCTCAGTTCTCAGCTCTCAGCTTGTATTTTTTGTTGGTGCACCAGAAAACCTTTTTGCGGTTGTCATAATTGTAATTTTGGTCACTGCAGGCTGTAGAGAGTGCATGAATTTATGATGAACGACGAGCTTGTGCCAGCCCAGACCAGCCCAGACCAGGCCAGGCCAGGCCAGACCAGACCAGCCTTGCCCCACCAGCAACCACCAAAACCACCGCACAACTCTTCCTGACACACAAATTCAGCAACGTTGTCTTTGACACGAATGTCAGAGAATTGTACTTATATAAATATATATATCTGTATATATATATAAATTTACATTCAGCAAAAGACAGGGCTAAAATGGTCCATAGGATGTGGCTAAGTGCCTGCTGAATACAATTTTCATTTTTTTTTTATATATTTTGATTGAAAGCAAAAGTTTTGATGTGCTATTAAAATGAAGTGCTATGTAAATTGAGATGATGGTCAAACTGTAGCCAATATGAAAGCCGCAGCTTTTAGTCTGTCATTAACACCCAAAAAAAATATAAATATATATATATTTATATATATATAAATGATTGTTTTACATGACTGACTTAATAATTTATTTACCGAACCGGAAAGCATTGCAATTTTAACACATTTTTAAGTTTTACACATTTAATTAATTAGTGCTACTTAATTAATCATTCAAAAATGCAAATTTATTATAATTTTAACATTGAATTCATTTATCTTTACCACAACTTAATCATAATAAATTAAATATATTCAAGCCCAAGGACTTTAAGGACTTCCTTCCTATTCTGTTTGGGTGTATTTTAATTTAACTTTCATTGTGATAATATTGGTTTGTCTAAGCCTCTTGTTTTATGAACAAAATCAGTGTTGACCTGATGTGGGAATTTTGATTGCCATTCATTTGGATTCAAGTTGGTGCCCACAGCGGAAGTAACAATTGATCCCATTTTGCTGCTGCTGCTGCTGCTGGTGTCGTCTCGGGACCTGCCTCAATTTAAACAGCAAACTTTTCAGGCTGTGCAACCATGCAATTATTTTTGCCACACATTGTCAAATTGGAGTAAGCTGTCGTCCCCACATCCGTTTTTATTGTTGGCTGAACATTTGCACAATTTATACATCAACATTTATTTTATTTAATACGAAAAACAATTTACCAGGGCTTAGAACTGGCCAAAAAAAAAACAGCAACAACCATACATATATATATATATATATATATATACCAGATAGTTAGCGATATGCAAAACTGGCAAAAATTGTATCAACTGAAATCGTTACCCTCGTCAGGCTGTCCACTTGTCCGGCTCCAATTGTATCGTTGTCCGTCGGCCCGGCTAGATGGTTGTTATCAATATCTAAACATGGCTGAATTGCTCTTAAATAACCAAACAATAACTATACAATAAATTTGGGGGAGGGGTGGAGGGTGGTGAAGATGCCAAGTGAACTGCCGTCCTTCAGTTCGTTTAATTGTTGTTCGCATTGCGCTACAATGGACGCAATAAAACTAAATAAAAACCCGGCAATGGAAATAGAAGTGGTCACTTCTCTCTGAACTTCAACTAAAAAGAGCATATCAACTTACTTAATTAATGGAAGTATATTGAGGAAATTCCAACTTGGCCAAATATTAATTGAGTTGCTAATAAAGTGGCAAAGTTATTAAAAGGTATTACTTAATTTGATGTTATTAAATATTGATAAATAAATATATTTATATAATTAAATCTACCATAATCATAATTAAATATTAATTAATGAAAATTAAAAATCTAATTAATTTTAATAATTTTTAATGTCATTCAAAAACATTTTCAAAATATTTTTTTAAAAACATTCTCGCCTGATCTGCATTGCGAATATACCCTATATAGATATAGTGCTGGCTAAATCCCTCTACAGAGTGTGTAGAGCCTCAATTTGTTTTAACGCTAAAAATACAAATAAAATACGCTCGTGCTCATCTGAAAAGTGGTCTGTGTGGCGGGAATAGGGGCAGTTGAAGTCCCGCTTCAGCCGAAGCCCGCATCAATTTGCAGCCGCCACCAAACAGTTTACGTTAGATATTGTAAATTTTCATAGGAAACGACCACGGTCTAAAAAACAACATCTAAAAACCAAAAAACCATAAAAAAAAAATGAAACGGGAGAGGAAAAAGAGAGAGGGGGGGGGAAACGAGCTGGTCGAGCCGAAAAAATATGTCTATTTAAATTTGTTCTGTGGTCTCGTTGTGTTCGTCTGCGGTTCTTTTAGGTAATTTGCACATTTTACACGCAGACAGGACGAGGATATCGAATCGGGTGGATCGCCAGTTGATGGCGGCGGGTGGCGGTTTGCGGGTCGAGGTAGTCGCCTAGCCTAGTAATGTAAATATTGAAATATATTTGGCAGCTGCGCTCGAAATTCTGTTGAAAAGTAAATAAGAGCGATGCCAGTTCCGGCGGCGACAGGAGCAGTGGGGCAAAATACATATGTGGCATGTTCGAGTGGTACGTGATTTGCATTTAAAAGTGATGCCACCCACCCCCTCCCCCATTTAATTCTCGGTTGTTATAATGTGTAATATGTAATCATATTGCAGTGCGAATTAAAGGGAAGCCCAAATATTAATCATACGCCGCGTGGCCCTCATTATGCGGCACTTGAGGAAATTTGTTGGCAAACGAGTAAAGTGCGCTCAGGGAAAATGCTGCGGCTGTGGCCATATTGAAAAGTGAAAAGCTCCTCCTGGATAAGAGTAACCAGGCTGCTCCTGCTGCTGCTGCTGCTGCTCCTGCTGCTGCTCCTGCTGCTGCTCCTGCTGCTGCTCCTGTTACAAGGGCGTCTTCCAGTCAGGCAAAAACGGAAGTAGGAAAAATTTAATTAAACCTAGCGGCGCTATCAGAAGAGGAACTTCTTTCAGCCCTGAAAGAAAAGTGGCCAAGTGGAGCTACCTAAAGCTGATTTCATTTTAAGCGTTGCGATAGCAAAAGGAAGCATGAGTTGAAGTTGCACTCGTATTGTGTAAGGGGGGCAAGGGGCAAGTCTGAAAAGTCCTGAGGCACAAAATAATAACAGACATGTTGGTGGGCGGGGAGGGGGGTGCTGGGGAAGCAGCTGCAAGAAATTGTTATAAAATACATGGTATATCGATAGCCAAATTGTAAGACTAAAGAAACTGGCAGTTTTTCAGCAGCAGTTGGACACTTGCATACTTAATTGCTGTCGCAGTGGCATCCCAACACACATATGTGAAAATGTAGACGTGTGTTTGTTTGTGTGTGTGTTGGGTGGGTGGCTGGCTGGCTTGTGTGCATGTGGGTTAATAACGTCATTTATTATGCACTTCTTTCCGGTATTTCCGGTATTTACCGCGCACGCGACACGACACATAAATGTTGCCATAAATTTTAGCACTGCTACGCCACAGGAGTTTTTGGGGTAGGAAGGGGGGGAAGTAGTGCAGTAGAGTCGAAATGCAACACACGTAGCAACTGCAACATTTACGACGACGGCGACGTTGAGTACGTCTTCACTGCGGTCTCAGGTACTGAGCTCTGTGCCCCAACTGTGCGACTGTGCGACTCTGCGACTTGCAGCAGCAACTTTTGCTCAAATAACTTGCAATTTATTTGGTGTGTTGCGAAAAGCAACTTCCGTTGACGCCTCCGCCATTTTGTTGGAGCGCCGCAAACGCCATTTTGTAAAGGCAACAACATGGCGTCAGCCACGCTAAAAGAAATGCAAATGGGTATTGCGAATACAAATGTGAATGCGAATAAGAATGGTGATTTCGCTGAGGTAGGGGAGAGGAGGAGGAGAGAGAGGGCGAATAGCAAACGCGTGCCTGCCTGCCACCTGGCTTGGCATCTTCGGTGCCGCACCTGCTACACCGCTGCACTTATTTATATGTATATGTATATATTTTTTGCGGTTTATAAATTTTTACATTTCACTTGGTGTTTTTTTGGATTTAACAGCATAAACTTTACGACATTTTATGCGGTGAAAGTGGCTGTAAATCGAACAAGGCAAAACTTGGCAGGGCAGAGGTAAAAGACGTAGGGAGGGGGGGTAGGTGTGTCAGAGGTAACTTGAGCTGCTCCTGCAGAGTTCGGTTTGGTTTTGGCTTATGTGGCGCACATAAATTTCCATTTCGTTGCAGGCATTTGGTTTCACATAGAAATTGAGTAGATACTCATAAATCTTGGTGAGTTCAATAACATAAATACCAAATTGAAGGTTGAACTTTTTTTTTTATTTTACTTGACTGCATTTGCATTTATATTATGCAGACTGCTCAGCTGAAAATGGTATCGGAATATCGGAAGTGCATTAGCTGCCAACTGGTGTGTGTGTGTCTGTGTGTGTGTTAGTTTGAACTTAACCTAAACTTTGAAAAAGTGTATATGGATTGTGTGTGGCTGGTATTTTAAATCGAGTTCAAATCAGTTGCAAAAGTTTTTAGCCACTAAAAGTTAAGTACGATAACTGAAGTGCCACTGAGTTGGCAAAAGTCAACAAACTGAAAAAAAAAAAGAGAAAACGTTTTTAAATCATTTTATTATATTCGCCCAGTTTCCTCGACTTACGGGTTGGCAAATCTTGAAGTGCTGCTTAGACAAAAGAAAGTGTTGCTTCAGCATATTTTTTACTGGGTTTTTCTGATATAAATTGATTTTTACATTGCTTTTTCAAGCCTATCAAATGATTTATTAGCACACAAATTTCCGATCGAGTAGTTTAACTTTATAAAATCAGAACATAGGCAAATCAAATGCACTTGAGGGAGAGGGAGAGTGGGGTAGTTCCTACATTAACTGGAGATATTCTTGGGTATTCTCTTTTCTCAATGAAACACTGAAATGGAGACCACACACACACACACACAATTGTTGTGTGGACTAATTAACTTTGAGTTAGGGTGCCACCAGCGGCGTTGCTCAATTGAAGAACATCAATACACACACACATAAATGCACACATACATGCACACACACATGCACACATACATGCACACATACGTGCACAAATACATGAACACATACATGCACACACATATGCACACACACATGCACACACATACATGCACACACATATGCACACACACATGCACACACATACATGCACACACACATGCACACATACGTGCACACACACACGCACACACACATGCACACACACATGCACACTCACTTGCACACACACACATGCATTTATGTCCATTATATCAATTTGCCGCCCACTGGGCAGAAATTGACATGAATTACGATCAAAACAAATTACAAACTTGCCACAAAGAAGCAAACAAACAAAACAAACAAAAAAAAACAAACAAATGCAACAAAAAGCTGCAATTCAAGCGGCGCCTGCTTCTTCTTCTTCTACTTCTTCTTCCTCTTCTTCATCTTCTTTTTATTGCTGTTTCTTATACATTTTGCCCGTTTGCTCTTCAGTTTTTGTCCATGTTTTATTTATTACCATAATTCAAATTCAATTTTTATCATTCTCCGCGCGTAATTTGTGCGCAGCCTAATAAAATATGCAAAAATAATTATGCGCAAAGTTCAGCAAGACAACAAAACAGCTGGCGTCGTTGTTGCAACTATTTTGTTTAAAATGTGGGGGGGGGGGGGGGGGGGTGATTGTGTGGCATGCCAGCCTGCCTGCTGCACCACTCAACTCACAGCAGTAAATGCAGTTGTAAATATGTCCGTTTATTTGTCTGGCTATCTGGCGGCTTCTGTTGCCATTTGTTGCCCTGTTTATTTGTTACTCTGCTTTGCATTGTTTGTGTTGTTGTGTTTATTGTTGCTGTTGTTGTTGTTGTTGCACATTGAGAAATTTAAAAATCATTTGATTTGCATGATGTGCAAGCGCCACTGTGGTTACGTGGGTCCTTGGATCATTTGATTTGCCATTCAGTACGCCATAATGTCCAAAAACTCAAACAACAACAACAACAAGCCAAATCCACAACAACTAAAACAACCACAAAAACAACAACAACAATAAAAACAACAACTTAAATGGATGCGCATTTATAATTGTTTCGCATTTTGTATTCCACGCAGAGAGCTCATTTTATCTACAATGCAAAACCAGAGCAGACCTAAAATAATGAAAATGTAATTTCATTTGTGAACAGATCTGCCAAATCATTCAATCATCCCAATGCAACCAACCAACCACACCACACCACCCACACAACCACCCTCCCCTTCCCCCCACCCCTTTTGTTTACTTTTCGCTACTGTTGGTTTTTGCTTATGAAATTAATTTTCATTGATTTGGCCGTGTTGAATTCATAATTTTGACGCATTATTTTTGTGTGAATTTCGAATTGTGTTTATTCCCAAACCGATGCGGCATTAAAAGATAATGAACTGTACGCTATCTGTTGTATGCCACAAAAATTTGCATTTGAATGGGACTACTTAAATCCGTTTGTTAACTCCATAAATTCATGCCTAATGAGCCGTTCTACAAACATAAGAAACTTGTAGCTATACTTTCTGTATAAATATTTAAATTCCATTTTCATAATGCGAAATCATAATTCTGCTTATTTTATAAAGCTCTCAAATAATTGTGGCAAGCTTTGCCGAAAGTGTTAAATTATTAGAGTAAAAAACATTTCTGTTTTCCACATTTCTTTGCCCCTATTAAGAAAATATTTTAACAAATATTAAGTGTACATTTCTGTGAAGAGAAATCTTCTAAATAAATTTCAGACTTATAAAAAAATCTGTTTAGCTTAATAAGAATAACATTCATTCAAAATGTTACCATTTCATTTATTACTGCCACAATTTGCCATTTTTAAGCAACATAAAGAAAATAATCTAATATTCTTGTATAAAGTACCAAAATTTGTCAGGAATTTTGTAAACCATACAACAATGTATAAGATAAATATCTTAATATTAAAAAGCGCCCCAGCAGCCCCAAAACGGAGAGCGGAGCAGAGTAACCTTGACATCTTAATTAACCAATGTGGCAGCTGCTTCATGCCACTCAAATGGGCAAAGAAGCGTGGCTACTTCTCAAGCGACCCCAATGAGCAGTTTGAAATTTCAAGAACATTTAACACATTGCCAAATCTAGCGTAACCCAAAGCCAGAGCCAGAGCCAAGGAAACTACAAAAATAACCCACGAAAGAAGTTCATGAAAATTTTATTTACACGCTGCCAAACGGTCCGAATTAATCTCTTGGCAAATTTATTTGAAAATTTGTGCCATAAAAATGCATACAAAAAGCAGCAGCAAACAAAACAGCCTTCCCACCCTTCGCCCTTTTGGCCACAAAAGGGATCGCAGCGAGGCGAGGGTTGCTGTTCCACAGCGGAAGCTGGGCAAACAAGCTCTGCACAATTTTCTTCCGATTTCCCTGTTTTTCCCTGTTTTTTTTTCTCCAATAGACTTCTCTGTATATCGCTTGATTTTCGATTTGTTTCTTAATTTTCACGAATTTGTTCTATGCTCGTGGATTTGCACACAAATACACAGCGAGAAAACGCAGTGGGTGGAAATGGGTGGATGTATGCCCGGGGGGAGCGGGCTTAGATCTCGAGGGTTGCCTGTGTAAGCCTGCGGCGGCGTCCACTCTTTCTTGCCACATTGCCACCATAAATACTTCCCCTGTCAGCAACTGATTTGCTTCTGATTTATTTGCAAATGCGAATTTGCTTTTTATGTTTTTATTTTTGTTTACTTTATATTCGCACCACGATTTCCAGAGCAGCCCGCAAATGGGAGAGGTTGTACCAACACCCCCCCTACGACTACTCTTGAAGGTGTGAATGTGTTTTCCTTGCCACCCACCCCATCACAGTTGGGCAATTTTCATTCATTTTGGTGCAGCACTTTCACTTTGGTGGTGTTCCCCTTCGTCTCTCTCGCCTCTCACACAATAATCATTTCAATTTTAATGCTCCAATAATTCGAAATAGCTGCGAAGGGTTATTTAACTTTTTCGCTCGTTTTCTGGCTGCCTCTTCTTCTTCTCCTTTTTTGGCTAGAACTAGCTGCAAGTAAGTACGACTAAGTACACATATATATATATATATATATATATATATATATATATAGCAAAGTAAAACCTTGAGTTCATTAGGCAACTGGCGTTTCTCTCTCTTTTTTTGGAAGATTTTCGTTGTTCTTTCGCTGATTTCTGTTTGCACTTGCTCCAAAAAGTGGGTCAAACTCGCGTTTCATCTCGGATAATGGTCGCAAGACTTGTAATTACGTTGATTTTAAATTGATTCTTAAAAATATTTGGCTTTAACTATCTATTTGTATATACATATAATATGCTCTAATGAAGCAGTTTCAACCCTTCGCAGCTGGCACCAAAAAATGAGTCATATGTTTGGGTTGGGTTCAGCCCACTAGGAAATCTCAGTTAACGATTATATCACAGACACGCACCCCCCAAGGACTATATTCCCGATGCTGGCATCCCAATGAATAAATGCGACAAATGTCAGTTAACGCCTAACGCCTACCAGGAATACAATATATACAGACCAGAAAGAAAAAAAAGAGTCACGATGTCTAAATAAATTTGCATTAGCGGCAATGGCAATGTCAGCGGCATCTGACAAGGATATGCAGTGGAGGGTGGGGTGGGGTGGTGAGGTCGCTTGACACAGGAAGGGGGGGATTCACGTCGTAGTGTTCATATGCATAAATTATCCAAACGAAGGACGTAGGCAACATTTTCATTATGGGTAGCAAAGAGCAGAACTTGTTTATATTCAAATTAGTAGGCAACACAAACAGCGGCAAGCAGCACCAATACAAATACAAACACAAACACAAACACAAAGCCAACCAAACAAGGACCAACAGTGGCGCCCATGACACTATAACGGTTTTTATTGTCTGCAAGGACGAAAGGGTGACAACGACTAACGCACAGGACCTTGAGCTTTAACATTAACCATTTGCCATTTGATTTGTTTTGGTTTTTGGCCGTGTTTGGCTTTTTCGCTTTGTCGCCGTAATGAGCATTTTATGAGGATGCTCCTCCTAACCGGAGGAATGAGCGAACTGACAACTTAATTAAGTTTTCATTGTATGCGACAGATGGCGGGGGACGGGGGTGCACAGGCATTGCTTAGTGTTCTGGCCTATATAGCAATTTCTGGGCAATCAGCGCACATTGTAAAATGCTTCACACCCCCAAACCCCGTAACTGCCACAATCACCAACAAAAACCCGCGCCACAGTTGAGTGCCACTCGAACACCAAACGACAACGACAACTCCAAGTTCCAGTTCCAGTTCGACCCACGAAAGTGGTTCGGCGCCGCCTCATTATGATCGATCGACCGGGTGGAGACCGGGCTCCGGGGCCGGAGCAATGCAGCTGACTGTGCAACAAATGAGTGCAATTAATTTGAGCGTTCGTTAATTAATTAATAACTGTGTCTGCCACAGCAGCGACAAGCCTCTCCACTCCACCGCCCTCCTCTGCCCCACCAACTAGCTTTTTGCATAACGATTGTAAGTGCAAAAACGATGACAACAACAACGGCGACTGTGGCAACAAGTGGACAAGTAAACATTGTTGAGAAGTTGTTCCTGGCAGCATTTCTGCTTTCTGCCACAGTTGCTGTTGCTGCCACTGTTGCTGCTGTTGTTGGTATAACTCATTAGAGTGCAATTGAAATATGATTGTTGCAATGAAAATGCGACAGATGATCAATCAAACTGGTTCGAAGTCGCTGCCACACTTCATAACTGTATAACTAGAAGGTGTTGGGGCAGCTGACAGCCAAGATATTGTCCAAGCTGTCATTAAGCGTAATCATTGGAAACACTTAGATTGTGTAAATGTTTATTACAGATTGTGGAAGAACTGATTTTGTCATTTAACCCCACAATTGACTACATCGAATGCAGTGAAAACGCTTTGGAAAATGAAATTAAAATTATCACTTTTAATTAAATTGAAAATTTATTTTGATTTTATTGAAAGTCAACTAAAGTCAACAAATTATTCATTTTTATTTTAATTTTAAATAATATTAAAACTTCTTTCATTTTTTAACTGTAGTTTTAAATCTGTATATAATGAAAATGAAATTAAAACGACAACTTTTAATTTAAATAAAAATTTATTTTGATTTTATTAAAAGTCATTTAATGTCAACTAATTATTTATTCTTATACTATAAGTTAATATTTGGAGTATCTGATTTTAAATGATCTTAAAACTTCTTTCAGTTTTTACCTTCAGCTATAAATCTGCATATAAATAATTTTAGGCATATTTAAATTGAGATTTTTCCCAAAAAGTAGAAGTTATTGCAGAAAGAAATTAAAGGAATAACTTTTAATTAAATAAAAATTCATTTAGATTTAATGGAAAGTCAGGTAAAGTCAACTAATTTATCAAACTCATATAAAACGTTAATATTTGGGGTATCTGATTTTAAATGATCTTAAAACTTCTTTCACTTTTAACTTCAGTAATAAATCTGCATATAAATAATTTTCTTGGTCTTAGGTTTTTTTCCGAGAAGTAGAAGAACTAGTTGGCAATCAACTCTATGTCCGAAAAGTAGTTTTCTTGGTTTTTTTACCCCATGCCGTTTACACATTACATCTTAGTTGAGCTGTCTTAAGTAAGCCACGTTTACATGTTAAGCCTAATTATAATTAAAACATTATTAATTTTAATTATTAGACAGATGCTAAACCAAACAAAGCCTTTGTCAGATTCATTTAAATTTTAATGCCATTGACGAGGGTTATTAGAATTTATCTGCAATTGTGTTGAAGACATGCCCAAACCGACAAGTTTTGTTTGTGGGGAAATTTTGGAAAACCCGATTTCAATTGAATTCAATTAAAACACACAATTCAATTAACCACACAATTAAAGTCCACTTTTATATTCAAACCGGTTTTTATGCTTACTTATATTAAAAATAATATAATCCTAAACATAACTTGATTTTCTATTAGACTTCATTCAAACAAAAGTGCGATTTATTTAACTAAATCTGTCTTTGGAAAGCTTAGCGGGATTTGAGAAGTTTGTGGAATATTCACACATTGAGCACACACACAACACTCAACACACAACAAACACAACACTTCTCGTTGCGCCTCAAAGAATCGTTGTGATGATGACAAAGATTTTAATAAAGTGCCCAAAACTGTCAGTGACAAAAACTGGAATTACACTCTTCTCTCTCTCCTCTCCAGGAGCAGGAGCAGCAGACTGGGAACGTTTTGAGGAAATGTAAAATGCAAATACTCAAAGGCATTGTCTGATGCACGCCCCAAACTGGACTCATATTTATTTAAGCAATCAACAGACCGCTGCTGGGCTGAACTTGGTGTGGAGCCCATCCCTGCTTCTTGGACAAATCAAAAACACAAAACTAATTCCTTTGACAATGCCACACGCCGGCACCAGCCAACCGACCGACCGACGGACCGAGCTGGATGGGAATGGAAGATGCTAGCTGGTGACTGGTAGCTGGGTCTGTCAGGCTTAACGAGAAGTTGCCTGAATGGTGAACTGGGTTGGATTGAGATGAGTTGTGTGTCTCTGCAAGTGAGGAGCGAGCAGTGAGGAGCCTGTCAAAGATGCATTCAAGGATTAAATTAATGTCATAGCAAGTGGACAATAGCCCCGTTTCCCGAGGGCATCAACAACTCGGCAATATTAACGCTTAATTGTTTGTAGACGAGGTGAGGTGAGGTGAGGTGAAGCTACCTGCTACGCAATGTTTGGGCTGCCATTGAGATGAAGTCATAAAGAACTGGCAGCTGTGTAACCTTTAAATATGGAAATATATGCTTAGGGTCGTAGATTGCCCTCGGGGATCTTTTGGCCTCGTCTATTGCTGCTGCCGCTGCTGCTGCTGATGATGATGCTTCTTCTTCTTCTTCTTCTTTTGCTGGTTTCGCTTATGCTTTTGCCTTTTCATTTTTTAAATCAAATCGCATTAACATTTCTTTACAATTCTCTCTGCTGCTCAGCATCGTGACAAAAAATAAAGTGTTTGTTGGTCGGGGGCCAAAGCGCATAAAAAGGATATTTGACACTTTTAAATGTGCGCTTATTGTGACTGTCCCTCTCCCTCTCTCCCTCCCTCTCTCCATCCCTCTCTTTCTCACACTATGGCTGTTTCTTTTGTCTGTTGAACTATTTGCTGGCTGGCTTCTTGAATTTTTGTTATATTTTTCACTGGCGTTTTTTTTTATTGTTTGCTTTTGTGTCTTGGCCTTTGCTGACTTGCCTGCCAATCCCATTCCCATTGCCATTCCCATTCCCATTTCCAATCCCATTCCGCTTCCTGCCTTGAAAAATCAAATCTATTGTCATTTTGCCAGTTACCAACTCTAGGTTCATTCTAGTCCTCATCCTCCTCCTGTGCTTCACTCTCGTCCTCGTCCTCGTCCTCGTCCTCGGCATGAGCCTGTGTCTCAGCACTTTGTCGGCGTGTCGTTCACGTCAACATCATCGTCCTTGCAGCGTTTAAAACCCATAAGCGTTTGCTTTTATTGAGTTTTTATTGTTTTTTATACGCTTTTTATTCCTCGTCTTATTATTTCAGTTCGTCCTGCGGTGCGTTGCGGCGCAGCGGAGTCACTCCTGATAGTTTTATTATCAGGAATCAATGATCTCTAAGTATTTTCACGTCACGTTGCCGGCTACAGTGAGCACTCTCGATGGGCAACATCTTTTAGCTAAGCTATCTAAGTAGCTCAGTTCAAGTTAAACCTATCAGCGCCAAGAAATACTCAAGTATTTTTATTCATACTCCACCAAGTAGAACGATTCCAAGTTTTTATTTATTTATTTAGTTTGAAATGGGGAAATATGGTGCAGCTAAACGCCCTTATAAAAAAAAAAAACACACCTTTGCGCAACGATGCTTATGATGGGTTGATGGTAATCCCCTTCAATGGCAGACCTGGCAGTGTCTGCTACATTCAGCAGCAACTGCAGACGTTTCTTCAAAGCTCCCGATGAGCTGCTCAGATGACGTACAATATTGCCAGACAATGCACACTGTGCTCAACACATCAATTGTGTGTCAATAACACTGGCCAACACGGCATTCAGTTGCTGTCAACATGGCCCATAGAGATATTAGTCTCTCGCTCTCTCTCTCTCTCTCTCGCTCTCTCTCGCTCTCTCTCTTTTTCTGCTTCTCTGTCTCACAAATCCATTTGCTCTTGGCTATTGCAATGCCGCAAATCGCATCTCGAAAATTCATTCCTTTTCAATTCCAAGAAAATATATTACAAAAACGTGGCACACAGCGAGGAACTCCATAAAATTGTGAAATGAGAAATATTTTGCAATCATTCGTTGAAATTATGACAAACGCATTTCAAAGCTGTCGCATTGATTGAGTTTTCTTTGCCCTTTCTTGGTAGCTACCCACAACCCGTAACCCATCACCCCTCCAACCATCCCTAGTGCAGTTTCATCTATTGTGCTCGGACTTTTACACCTTTCAACAACACGAAGCCGGATTAAAAATCTATGTCAGTTGTGTTCGTTCGGCTTGTTTGAATTTAATTTTCAGTTTGCTGTTGCAGTTGCAGTTTGCAGTATTATTTCCATTTTCATCTTCTTTTTCACGTCCATGCTCTATTGTTCAGTCGACACCTTTCCCTATTGTGCCCATAATGAGGTATTCCGATCTCTCGCCGACAGCTACAACTGCATATTATGAAGCGCTTAAAAATCAATTAAAGAGATTTTCGCTACGAAGTGTTTACAGCTGGTCTTTGTGGGACACCCATTGTGTACACCTTTGTGGATTTGTCACGCGGTAAATGAGATTTCCAAGCATTAGTTATACTCAGTATAGATAACATTCATATACACACACATATGAGGGTTCATATCCTTGACAGTTATTTCTCTCGGAAAATTTACTTCCTTCTTTAAAAAAAAGGAGTTCCCCTGATTTTTATACAATTCGTGCTGGTTCTTAATCTACCGTCCAACTGAAACGAACCCATCCGTAACTGCCTCTAATTGACATTGACGTTTGAGTGTTTCGGAGTGCCTTCGAAATCAATTTTCATAAATATTAAGACAGGCGCATAATTGAAGACCCCCCCTCCGGCCATGCCCCCTGTTTGAGAACCGGCAGAACTATTTACATTGCTTCAGATACATAGTTGCAAGTTGATTGATGGATGGATTGAAAGCCAGCGCCAGTCCAAAAACAGACTTGCTGTTTGCCAAGATAGCCTTAGCCTACAAACATCGTTGGCAGTGCCATAATTTATTATCTATTTACAGAGTATTTGTAGCATAAATTTGAATGCCAGTCCCTTGTCTTATCAGCCCCCCTTCCAACCCACTCCTTCCCCTGTCAAAAGTCGTGGTTAGGTCCGACTTATTTCTGTGGGCACATCAAAATGACTACTAATTGACGGATTTCCCCAACTCCTGGATTCTTGGTCACTCTCTACCTCTCTCTCTCTCTCTCCATCTCTTTCTCTGCCTCTTTCTTTGTGACTGGTTTCTGGTTTTGTTTTCTCTACGAGTCTTTTTGTTTTATTAATTCGCCTGTGGTAGATTAATATCCGCCTGGCCGTTTTTTTCCTCTCGCCCACCCATAGCAACGGTCATTTCTGTGCATTCAAGTGATCAATCATTTGATTGACGCTACGTTGCTCAGCATGAAGGATGCGCTGGACGTATGGGTGCCTCTCTGTCTCCTTGTCTCTTTGCCTATTTGTCTGTTGGTCCATTTACACTGGCTGGTAATGGAAAAGGCGCCGGCTGCTTTGAGGCTGGAGTCGGCGGCACCTGTTTCAACAAAACTAAAACAGAAAGTTGTTTGGCCAATCAACTGATGCTTCTTCTTCTTTTTTTTTTTGCTATCAAAGAGAAAGTGCCAAAGATGGCATTGGAATCGAATAACATAATGCTGAAAGAGTCGAAAGACTGCGTTTGACACACTTCCAATTGATTCCACAATTAAATATTGTGATATTTAGGAGACACATTCATTAATTAAGTGATTGACAGCGAAGATGGATAGATGGTTATTGTTAAATGTCATAAAATAATAAACATTACTCAGACGACTGACTTGGAAATTTGACTGCTTGCCAAATTTTTCTATATTTCGATTTTGTACAATTTTTTATATATAAAAATATGTGTGTAACTAAAAACTTTTTATAGTTTTTAAATTGAGATTTATATGAGCAGTAAATCAATTACTAAAGTCGTTCACTAACCCCTAGTTGAAAATTTAACATTTAACATCAAAGGAAGCCTTTGCACACTGGTGGCTGTAAAAAAAGGGCTCTTGATTAAAGTGCAGTGTTGTAGCTGACAGCTTTTGACAGGCGGTTGCACAAAGCAGATGTAATTGAATTGCTGTAAATTAATTGAGACAAAAGCATTGCAACTAATCATGAAACAAAATGCATTGACATGTAAATAACACATCAGTTCATCTATGTTCTCTTTTCCCTCTCTTCGCACACTCTTCATCTATTCCTCTATCTCTTTTTGCTGTTACTATTACACATAAGTTATAACAAAACGAGCTGCGACGAGCCACAATGGAAAAAGCCTTTTTGTATATTATCGTTGCAAGAGGGGAAAGTGGCGGGGAATCGGCTGTCGATAGATGTTGGTACAGCAGGGGTCGGGGGTATGTTGTTCGTCACGTGACCGCGCCATTTTGTTGTTAGCTTTGGCAGCACATTTTTTTGCCCGAATGCACACACACACACAGGCACACACACACACACAGGCACACACACACAGGCACAAACACACACACACACACACACACAGAGAACCACAGCAAGAACAAAGCAGCAAACAGGCCGTTAACGACAACTTTTGCTTTCTTTTATTATTGAAAATCGCCAGCACAACAACAAACAACAAAAAAAAATGTTATATATAATGGAAGAAAAGCAAAAACAACGTTGCCAAAAAATGCGCTGCTAATTGCTTTTAAAATGCAAAAGCCAGCAGCAAGCAGAGAGGGGGGGTGGGGCAGAGAGAGGGATAGGGCAACAGCAGCAGGACCAACATTGACTTTGGGCAGGACATGCGAAAAAGCCGCAGCTGCCTGGCAGGCAATAATTGTTTATGGCAAAGCCCAGCGCGAACAGGACGCACAGGAGAGGCGGATAGACCAGCAGGATACACACATAAATCAAGGATAATGGGCAGCATCGTCGAGTCGGCGTGCGGTTAAAATTCGTAATTCGATGCTTTTGCAGTTGCTTGGATTTTGTTCTTAATGCCTGTTATAACCTTGTAGAAGGTATTACGGATAAGTCGTGATGTTTGTTACTTGATGCAACTTGGTAAATATCTGTAAATATTGGAGACTCTTGAATCGGAGGACTTCATAATATAGCTGACATAACTTTCGGTAGTCAAGAGGTTTTTTGTTTGAAAATGTAGCTTACCAAAATTCTGAAGATATTTGTTAAAAATCTTGGAGAGTACCATCTCCAATAGCTTCTTCAGAAAATAATATGATTTATTGTATGAAAAACATTTCTAGTTAGAATAACTAATCCTAATCCAAACTCATTGGTTATGCGTGCTGTGATACTTATAATATAATAATACAATAATGGTAAAACAAATAGAAAATCTAAATTTGTATTTTAAAATAATATTTAATCAACAACACTTAAACATTAGGCAATTATACCAAATAGTTTTCATTGCTCCAAAAATTGGTTTTTTAATTGAATAGTGAAATGCATATGATGATCAACTGATTTCGGTCTGGAAGGGTATATAATCATCGGCGTGGCTACGATATCCGTGATTTTTTGTTTTATATTATTTTTGGGCTTTATTAAAAATTGAAAACGCATTCAATTTATTCAGTCGCCAGTCGACAACAAGGTCGTCTTCTCATTCAAGCAAATCGATTGAATGGCTCCGCTGCGGGGGTTGCGCCGGGATTGGATGCGACTCGGGGTTTGGGATTAGGGCGTCGTCTGAGTGACGTTTCGTGGCAGTTGTGTGCGAAATGCTGCTGCTGTTGGCCCCTCGTCGTACCAGTTGCGACGTCGCATTTTTGTCTTTAAATCAATGTTAAAGCAATTTGTCACGGCCGCCGCATAGTGACAATGAACGAAACAGATGCGGCAGGCGGGGGGCAGAAGGGGTTACCACTCACCGACACGCCGACTCTCCGGCACAGGAGCACAGGACAAAGGCGCCATTGTCTGCCAAGAGAGAGAAACACACCCAGAGGGAGGGAGAGAGATCTCAGCATTGCCATTACCTGTCAACTGAGTTGAAAACAAATCGCAATGGGAATGTCAATAGGCCAACCGCCCAATCGAGAATGCAAAGTGGCGGCAAAAAGGGCGATGGCGATGGCGATGGCGATAGGGAGCAGCAGCTCAATTGATTTGGGATTTAAACTGAACAAGAGACTTCGATAATGATAAACGAGAACCATGACAGGAGCAACAGCCAAATCGACTCGATAAAATCTGTCAACGCAAGCGACTAATTTAACCCAAAATGGAAAGTGTAAAGTGGACAAGATTCCCTATTTAAAAAAGCTTAATCTGTAAATTAAGAAATTACAAATTTAATAACAAAATTTCATTAATTTTTAGAATTTAAATTAAGCTAATATTAATTCTAATTTAACACGATTCACTACTTAAAACAGCTCAATCTGTAAATTAAGTGAGAAATTAAAAATTAAGTTAAAACTTTAAATAACTTTTAAATTTTAAATTAAGCTAATATCAATTCTAATCTTACACGATTCCCTTCGATTTGGTAAATTATTTGAGAAATGAAAAATTAAATAACAAAATTTAAATAATTTTTAAGAATATAAATAAAGCAAATTCTAATTAAATCCAATTCTAATTCAATTATTTGAGTTAAGTAAACATCACACATAAATTATAATTTTTTGGGTATCTGGAATAACTTTATTGCTGCGGAGACAGGAATACCCCCAATATATATATTATATGTTTTATACTCTGTTCCCAAATGTTTCCCTAAAGGCTCTATTTTACTGATAGTTGGCCAAAACTCTCATGTAAGTTAGTAATTTTACAGTGAGCATAATTGAAGCATATTCTCACAAGCCAACAACATGAAAACTCCATTATAGAGAGCTGATGCTGATGCACAGGTTTTGGGGGCAGTGGCGGATGGGGCAAGCACACTTTTATATAATCTGATTAGACAAACAACAAACTAAAATTTCAATTAAATGAAAGAGCAACAAAATCACAACCAACAACTGCAAAATCTAACTGAGGTATAAAAACATTAACGTGTTTTTGTTGTGGCAGCGTCATCATTGTCATTGTTAGCCAGCGGGACGTCTGCATTGCCAAAAGGCATTTGTGGCATGCCGAAAAGCCGCAGATGCAACGGGTGGCAGTAGAAGGAGGAGGAGGAGGGAGTCGTAAACAACGCAACAGCGGATTTCCCGCACAAGGAAGCCAACGTCAAAAAGGCGGCAAAGGCAAACGCGTGCAACTCGCATCGATAGCGATAATTATGTGGGCGTGGCTGGCACAGGCGGCATCGGCAACCTGCTGCTGCTGTTAAATCTTTCCCTCTGTCCCTGCCTGTCGCTGTCTCTGTCTCTGCATCAAACGCAAATGCCGCACGTGGCACTGGCATCGACGTTGCAACGTTCACCCATTCCGATTCCCATACCCATGCCCATTCCCATTTCCATTTGCAATTCGCAGCGTGGGTGCAGTCATCCAGCCGCAACAAGCAACGTCGATAATCGCGGATGATCGGCAACGTTGTTGGCGTCGTCGACGTCGTCGGCCTTTTTGCAATAGCGACAACTTTGACTCATCCTCCGCGATTTGCCACAGTGTGTTTCTCCACCCGTCGAGTCAACTTGCACTTCACTTAATTAAATTGCAGCCCAGCGCCGGTGCGCGGATGTGCTGCAACGCTGCCAACGCTGGAGGCAACTCCTCCGGCAATTTGCACGCCCGCAAAAACGGTGCGACGTCACTTGAAAGTCGCCGGCACCATAATCGAATTATGCGGCAAGTGCCGGCAAGAAGAATTACGATGGCAAAGCGAAAACATTATTAAAAGCTCATCAGCAATTGGCATGCAACGTGGGTCGCCCGCCGTCATCAGCAACAGCAACTGCCACAGCAACAGTGGCAACCAGGCCAGCTGTCTGTCTGGCAAGCGACATCCACAAAGAACCAACGACCCACAATTAAACGGAAGCAGCAACTACAAAATGACTTCATTAACTAACATTTTAAGCATGTCGAGAATAATGACAACTTTAAACAAAAACACAAATACAAATTGTTGGGGTAAAAGGGGAGGGGCACAGGAAGTGCACAGTTGGATGACCAATAAAAAAAAACCTTACAATAATTTGATCAAGCTACAGTTTGAGCTGATATTAATAAGCCAACAAAAGTGGGCTAAACTAACAGTAGAAAAACTTGTTAAATTGTTGCAGCTAAAGCTGCTTAGTAATTTCCAAAGTTTTTCTTAAAAACTGTATAATTAATATTACCATAAATTGATATTGTTATCATAAATGCTTTTTTTAGTTCAGACCAATTTTAGTTTCAGAAATCAAAGTACTTTTTAAGCCTATTATAATAATACAAAAAAAAATAATAAAATCTTTACAACTAATTAATTATTGTTGTGTTCTGAATGACTCGGATTCATAAGCAGTTCAATTACCGTTGTAGCATAAAAGTCAGCTTGTAATTTATATATATAATATAAATTTATATATATGATTCATAAAAAAAAATTTATATCAATATAATTCGTATATCAATAATTGTTGATGTGTACTTAATGACCAAGTTTCTTAAGCATTCATTTAGCGAGGAGGGTATAAAAGTCATCTAGTAATTTATATATATAATATCAAAATATAACATTAATAACCATATTTTTACAACCTATCCCTAACTCATTCCAATAAAAATAATTATTGTTGCGTTTTTAATGACCTGGTCTCTTAAGCAATTCATTTAGCAAAGGGGCATGAAATGCATCTTTTTATTTATATAAAATAAACATATACAAGTAATAAACAAATATACATATTATTTCCCAACCTCATTCAATTATAAATAATTTTTGTTGTGTTCTTAATTAACTCGGTATCTTAAGCAATTCAACTAGCGAGATGGATCATGGAATTTATATAATATCAATATATATAATAAATAAACAATTGTTTATCTTGATCGGTATCTTAAGTAATTCATCTAGCGAGGGACGCATGAAAGTCATCTAGTAATTAATTTATATTTTATATTTAGAAATGATTAATAAAGTAAAACATTACAACCTATTCCTAGCTCATTCAAATATAAATAAATATTAATTTTTGTGTTCTTAATTAACTCGGTCTCTTAAGTAATTCAACTAGCGAGATGGATGATGGAATTCATCTAGTTATTAATAAATATAATATCAACATATATAATTAATAAACCATTTTTTACTACGTTTCCCTGTCACATTGGAATATAAATAATTGTTGTTAAGGAGACACCTTAGAGAGTCGGTCTCTTAAGCAATTCAACTAGCGAAGTGGGCCTGCAAGTCATCTAGTAATTTATTTATATTATATATTTATATATATGATTAATAAAGTAAAACCCAGCAACCCATCCCAAACTCATTCAAATATAAATAATTGTTGTTGTATCCTTAGGGACCTGGTCAATTCGCTTATCGAAGGGAACATGAAAATCTTGTAGTATTCATCTATATTCAAAAATAACAATTGTAATTTGAATTGAATTGTGCTGGGGGGCTTTAACCAGAGTCACCAACTACCTAGCTCAAGGAAGGGGCAATGTGCAATTGAAATTGGAATTGCAATTGCAATTGAGTTGAAGCGAAGCCAAATCCAACACTCACATATGACCATACGTACCCGCATCCCAAATAAGTACTCACAAATGTGCATATAACGTGTGCACATTGCCATGGCCATTATCGGTAACATCAGCCTCATCACCACCACCAGCAACAACAACAACAATAACAATAATAACAACAAGAGGCAGCTGGAGCAGGAGCAGGGCCAGGAGCAGGAGCAGGAGTAGGAGCAGGAGCAGGAGCAGTAACAGTAGCAGGAGAGAAGGAGCAGTAGCAGGAGAGAAGGAGCATCAACCATCACCATCACCATCAGCATCAGCATCATCATCAGTATTAACATCAGCTTCAGCCAGAGCAGCATCTGTGATGCAATTCACGTGCAAGTGTTTTTATGTTTGTTGTTTTTAGACTCTCCTCTCCGTGCGCTTGGGTCTCGCCACGAATTGAATGCGACAGCAAAATTATGTCCACACATTAAATTGAAGGTAACAGGGAAGGAGAGAGTGGGAGAGTGGCAGAGGGGGAAAGATGAAGGCAACTATATAGCTTGCTTGCTTTGGGCGTTGCACTCACTGTTGCAGAGGCAACAACAGCGGAACTACATGAAACACGTTTGTACTACTCCCAGTCCAGAGCTTGTCAACTTAATTTATGCTCGATTCCGGGCCACCACTTCACCCACCCTCACCCTTGCAGCGCCCGTACACAGAGTGGTGCCCTTAGCCGGTCCTGCCGCATTTGGCAAGACTGCTCAACTATGGCAATGGCTATTCATCCATCGGTTGCGATCACATTCACTGGGCCCGCTAGTCGTCATCATCGCTCAGGCGCTGTTGTGGCGACATTTTTCATGTCTTCATGTGATCGAAGGCATAAATTATGCACACGACGAGATCGCAGATCACAGAGAGAGGCAGAGTCAAACCAGCGCCAGGACAGGGCCAATGGCAATGGTCAGGTTGGCTGGGGGAGGGAGGGCGGGTATAGGGTGAGCCAGCCAGTTTGTCTCAGACCGAGGCATTCAATCTTTGTGTCAACAGAAATTATTTTTAACAGCAACTACAACAGCAGCAACAGCAGCAAAGATCAGAGTTGTTGACTTGGAGTACGTTGCCGGCATAAGATTAATTGGCCCTGATTACAAATGTATTTTGTATGGCAAATGCAATGGCAACTGAGAAATGGGAATTCGTATTTGTATTCGTAAAATATGCATTTGGATCTATTAATGCTAAAAAGTGATAATGTTTGACATTAATATATGTTGCACAGCCAGTTTTTCCACGGGTAAAAATACTCAATAGAAATTGTGATTGATTTTTGTATGCTCGAGAAATAATTGTGGATACATTTTCTGGTTAGTTTTTATATTATAAATATAACTAAATATATATGAAGAGCTAGGTTAAAGTAGCATTTATAATAATTTATACTTGTTAGCAATTGTAAATAATAAAAATAAAATAAATAAATATATTAAAAGTATTATTACAAATTATCTAAAGTAGCGACTTGCAAATCCTTAACAAATTTAGTTCATTTCTGATAACTCTAACTCTCAATTTTATTTATCCTTAAAGCAGGGATTTTTATATATATACTTGCCAAATTTAAGTTTCTTCTCTAATATACAATATCCTCTTTATCCCAATTGCTTAAGCAGCTTCCCATAATTTCCATTCCAGCCAAAGAGACTTTGTGGCTTACCCATATCAAGTTGCATTGTCTATCAAAGTTTTTGAGCCACGTCGCTTCCCCTCTCCCTCTTCTAGCAAAAATACTGTAATAGTTTATTAATGATTTTGTTGCTGCTTCTGCAGATACTCTGAAAGTTTATTAAAGTGTATGCGGCTGGAGTGCCTTGACTGGCAGGAAAAGTATCTGCAACTATCAAACCAGGCCAGCACTTTGCTTTCACGTTTCCTTCACGTTTTTTAAACCAATTATAAGAGTATGCAGCGCCGGAACACCGGAGGAACACAAGCTGCCAGCCAACTGAAGCTGCTGCCTGGCAACACTTCCACTTCCACTGCTCTGACCCTGCCACCCTGCCACCCTGCCACCCAACACCACCACACCATGGTGCACGGTCCATTCCCATTCCCTGGCATTGCCCGGTGGCGTCTATGAAGCCATCATGTGGAAAAACACTTAATTACTTTAGAAGAGCTGGTGCACAAAAGTGTAAAGTGCCCGGCCACGCCCCTTCCATTTGGGTATGGGACGAGTGCAGGCCAGCCAGGGGTATGCTTCCATAAACAGTTAACTAACTAAAGTAACTGACAGTCGGTACGGAACAGTAGTTCTCAGTTAGTATAGAAGCCATCAAAGGTTGCCAACCTGCCTCCCCAGCCCAGCCCATCCCATCCCATCTCATCCTCTCCATCATCGCTGCGTGTTTCCCTCCTCGGCTGATGTGTAGTCGTATTTAAATTAGATTTGCCTGAAATCGTGCGTGATTGTCAACGAGAGCCCGTAACTGGAACTGGAACTGGGTATGGGTTTGGGGGCTGTGCTGTGCTGGGTAAACAGCAGGCCGAAGAATTTTGCGTGTGTGTGCACTCGAAAAACTTGCAAATTGGATTTTGGTTTTTGAGTTTTGCTCGAGCTCAAGACAAGTCCCAGAACTTTTGCGCGCTCATAGCTTGCACTCGGCTTGAGTGTTAAAGTTTGCTGTTGGTGTTCCCAGCTACGTGGGTGCCTTATAAGTAGGGCCTTGGCAAAATAATCTACCCACCACGCCCCATTCCAACCCCAACCTATAATCCATACCACTCGCAATCTACGCTCATTTGCCAGTGTCTTTAATTTAAATCTTTCAAATTTTGGGTCAATTAAACTGAAGCCGGCTCTCAATCAATTAAATACAACTGCTGCAATTGTCTGAAGTGGCCCCCGATCCGAACGCGACATAGTTAAACATCTACGTATTTATTTATGTACTCCAAAATGCTGCCAGAGTTGAGGAAGGAAATGAATAATTTGGTCGCTCGAAAATTGCTTGAGCGATGCGAGAATTTGTCTTAATCAGCATTTAAATTGTGAATCCGAATTTCGATTTAAAAAAATGTGCTGGGAATTAATTATGTAAAAAAATAAAACTAACAGCCGTTAAATGCGAGGGAGACAGCCGTCGAGGAGTCGATTCCCAGGCACTAACTCAATAATAATAAATTCCAATTTCACGTTCCATTATCATATCAGAAAAAACAATTGCAAAGTTAAACTCAAACTCAAACTAAAAGTGGAAGTCAAACAGAAACGGAAGCATAAATAAGAAACAATTATAGGCATTTTAACGCGCATTTCATGCCGTGGCACCACAGGATGCCCAGACTAAGGAGCATTCCTTCTCCTCCTGCCTCTCTCTCTCTGTATCTTCCTTGGCAAACTCTGATAATAAATGACGTTCCCAGGGAACGCATAGACTGTCGGGAAGGGGGGGCTTGAAGAGCTAAACTGTTTTGACTTTGTTAATAAATTGAAAAATTATGATAATGCTCGCGTAGCGAACTGTGTTGTGTTGTGGGTACAGTAAATTCAAGAACAAGGACTCCGAAGGACGTGCAGTGCGCAACGCAACATTAAACAGGCGACACGAAACTGCCAACTGCCAACTGGCAACATCCAACCGGCGCAACTGGCAAGGACATTAAGGCCACGGGCGAGCGATGATGCAACATATTCTCGTATTCTCGTTGTCTACACACCGCCCCCCTCCCCATCCGTCTCCTGTCTCGGCTAAGGACTACCCCCTCGCATTGTAAGCAAGACGCCGCAAGTGCGCAATTACATTCGACCGTGTCCTGCGTGCATATCCTGCAGCCGGCGTGCCGGCGGCGGCTTCAGTTGCAATAAAGTGTCACTATAAATAAATAATAACGCCCACGAATACGCACCCAAACAAGCAGTAAACACGGTGCTCGTGCTCCGTACACGGAGCTCAACTGGCTGCCGCCGCCACTGCCCGCTGTGCAAAAATATTGAAAAATTGTAATTGTATCTCATAGATACAATTACGGCACGGCCCGCGGCACGTGACCGTCTCGACACATAGCATCGCGAGTGCGAAAAGTTACCAACGGCATTTGGCCGCCGGCGACTGACGTCGACGACGTCGACGACGTCACTTAATGGACCACAGTTCCGTAAAGCAAACAACAGTAACGCTTGATTGCAAACGTGGATCAGACGGGGAATATTTAGTTGACGCTCTGCTCCGCAAAAGGGCATACTGGCCCAAAGGGCAACTCTGATGCTGGGCAGTGCGTGGCAAAAGGAGAGGAATCCAAACAAACACACACAAACAAGCACAAACACACACGGACACACACACACACAAAGAGACAAACAAGCAGAACCGGAAGCGGCTAACGTCGGATGGCAGCGGCAGCAGTTGAGTACCTCGGGAAGGGGGAGGGCGACAGGACAACGGGATGTGTCAAGTGTGAGAGATGTGAAATGCTTGAAACGGGTAAAAGTGTGAAGTGGAAAGTGAAAAGCAAATATGGTCGACAGGCAGGGTAAAAAAGATATTCCCCTTCCGACCACAGAGATTAAGCTGGCTTAGACTAATGGGAATTTCTATATTTGTTACCCCCAAATCTCATATTAAACGCCATAAATTAAACAATATTAAATATATATTTGATTTATGTATATATTTTCTACAGGCAAATTGCATTTTTAAGAACAGAAGCAATCCTTGCATTTCTGTATATGATAGAACTGGTCTAAGAGTTAAGGCTTTCTATCCGTCAAATGCACAAAAGCTCAAAATGAGCAAAAGATTCCAAAGAATCCAAAAATTATAAAATTATAAAATTGAGCTGACAATTTCTAACTAATTAACACACTATTTTGGTGATGTAACATACTTCCAAATAATTTTTTAATTTCTTCATTTTTTTAATTTTTAAAATCAAATGAGTAAAAGACCTTAAAGAACCCAAAAATTATAAAATTGACATTTCTATATCATTAACACAATATTTTAGTGAATTAAAATACTTCGAAATAATTTTTTTAATTCTTCAAATTTGAGTTGTAACACTACTTCACCTATTTTTTTACATATCCAGATTTTATTTATTTGCTGATATAAAAATAATAAAATGATGACCTACCAACAAGGATTAAATTATACTTATTACTTAAGTATATAAATATATTATACTATAAAATATTATATATTATAATATAAAATATATTATACTTATTACTTGAGTATAATTTATTACTTATTGGTAGGTCATCATTATTACCTAGTACTAGTCTAATCTTATTAACTAGTACTAAACTAGCTTCTATTCGATATGATTTATTATTATTATTTTTATTTTATTTATTTATTATTATTTATTATTTTATTATTTTATCTATCCATTTACTATGGACGTAGCAGTCTTAAAAAGAGGTTTACGTTTTCTTCTTCATGAAAATTCACAGAAAAAGACAAATAATATTTTCAGGGTAAGTCAGTTCTCACACATTCAATTAAGATTTCATATAAGACTAGCTTTGGGTATACCAAGATTTTCTGTAAATAGTGGTCAACCTAAACACAATGATCTCCGATTAGACTCGCTCAATTATGCAACCCAATTTCCACGCTGAGCGCACAATTTGTTTGGGAAATGCTTAGCACTGAAGGAGATTCTCTCTCGCTCTCACATGACCATGGGCAGGATGGTGCTCATAACACAGGCTTATCGCAGGCGCTGCTAATAACGCGCAAAGCCATTGGAACATGCATGAAACTGAAGGAGGCAGATGGAGGCGATGACGGAACGCCTCGTGCGGAAGTTGACTTGAAAATCCAATCTTCCAAAAGCAGCCACATAACACAAGCAGTGGTTGAGCAAGGGGGCAGGGGGCGTGGGCAGTCGCAGATTTGAATGCGAGTCGTGGTGCGGGGGGGCTGGGCGTTGCGCCACAGCGAATCAATTCTGCTTGTGGGTCTCTGACATTAATATGACATTTATTTGTCACAAGGCATTTGCTGCGGCGGCCATTTGGGATGTTTCGATAAACCCGCCAGACGCAGGCAACGACAAACCCAGCCACTGCCCCTGCCCCTGCTCCTACCCTCAAGACGTCTACCCGGAAGAAGAAGACGCATAGGGCCAGACGCATAAATTCAGTTGCCGTTAAGCACTTGGCCGGTTATCAATGGGTTAATAAACGTTATAATATATGAGTTCATTATGGCTCAGTTATAAATTTTTGTGCTTGTTGCACTCGACTCGCCGCTCTATGGCACTGCAGGGGCTATAAATTCGTGACGCCTGCAGAGACGCCACCAGACGTGGCAGCAACAGCAGCAGCAGCTGAATGGGAAGAGAGGAGGAGCAGCATATGCCACAGGGCTGAACTGAGCTGAGCTGCTGGGTCGCTTTTGTTGCAGTTGTAATGAGAGATTATATTGCTTTATGCGACTTGGCATTGGGCACACGCGTGTCCTTGGCAGCGGCATGTGCTTGACTTGATCCTGCGTCTCTGAGCCGAGGCTTATGTTGGACAAGTCGCAACCGCAGCGTCCTTCACACTGTGTTTGGCATGAGATGGGCTGCCTGGGGTTGTTTTCTGGATAATGAATGAATTGAAATGATAAATTAATCGAATGGGCAATTTAAATGAAATACTTAATGCTGTCATAAGCTGACATAATAACTAAACTAAACGAAACTAATGCTTCGAATAATAGTTATCGTTTATAAAAATACGAATATAATACTTTTTTTTAAGAATTTTAATAGTTGCAAAATCAGTGATAACAGTGATTTATTGAACACTATATATGGGAAATATATATTTATTAATTCGCAATTTAAATTATATATTAAATATATTAATTATACTAACAGGAACTAATCATATTAATGGAGAAAAAATTGTTATTTTATATGAATATCAAATCAAATCTAATTTTTATAAAATATTAAAAATACTAACGCACACATTAATTATATTTATATGTTATATACATACATCTAACAAACAAGGCCTTATTCCAAACTCCTCAGAATATTTTCGAAAAACGACATACAATAATAATAATACGAATATCCATTTTTTTTTAATTTTTAATAGTTGTATAAACATATTTATTAAGCTATGCAATAACAATGCTCATAACAGGGAATTCGCAATTTATAATGTTCTAATTTTAGCTGACATATTGATAAATTAATGAAAACAAACAAAAGTAATAAAATTCAAGAAAAAATGATTTAGCATTAAATTTTTTTTAAAGATGATTAATGGTTGTATAATCATATTTATTAAGAACACAATATATAGAAAATATCTATCTATTTAAATTAATTATTTTATAATGTTCTAAGTTAAGCTGACATATTGAATATATTAAATTATATTAACTAGAACAAATAAATTTAATAAAGAGAAAGATTCAGCATAAAATGAATATAAAATATATTTTTACCAAATCTAATCTCATTTATACAAAGATTAAAAATACTAACACACACATTAAAATATATCAAACAATAGAAATCCTTACCCCTAACCCCTCACAATAATTTCGAAAAACCACATACAATAGCCATTAATTTATATATTGTTTTTCTGCAAAAAAAAAAAAGAAGAATGGAATTGAATAACTCAAATTACGCATTGTAGCCAAAAATTGCACTGTGTGTGGCTTATGCACGTATTTAGTTGCCAGATTGGCGATACTAATCAGGAGGCTCATCGGACAATGAAAACTGATGCCATAATTGGCACTGAAGTCTGTAAACAATGCACATCCGTTGGCCAGCAGCAAGATCTGTCCAGATAATGAGCATGGATAATACGCGTAAAATGAGCCAATCCTGAAAATGAAGTTGTCCGATTACCCTCTGTTTTTGTGCTCTGCGTAATCTGGGTCTACCTTTTGGCACCTGCACGAACAACTTCACTAAGCCGTGACTGAGACTGGAACTAGTCACTTGGTTTCTGCAAACATTTGTGTGGTCTCTCGCAGCGGGAGAGAGAGAGAGATAGAGAGAGAGGATGAGAGAGGACGAGAGACCGGGGCAAGGAGAGGACTGATTGTCAGACAAAAGAAATTTGAAAAGAAAAGCAAACAATCCAACAGACAATAAACAAACAATTGATTGGTTCCCCGTATTCCCGAGCATGTTGTCCTCGCGCGCCCAGGACATGTGTTTTGAATTTGTCGCCTGCATAAATTTTCCTCGACTGATCCTTTTTTCGTTTTCCTTTCCATTTATTTTTTTTTTTTGAGTTTTTGAGTGCGTGTTGTGCCTTACAAATTTCATGCTAATGCCCATTTCCTATGCATCTAACCTATCCAATATCCAATATTGTGTAAACAAATGATGCCAGTAGGTGTCACCTTACAATTGCTCCCATTCCCTCATTCCCACTCAGGGGATAAACAGAACGGGAGGCGGCCGGCTCTCAAGTATGTGTCGCATAGATCAACTGCTTGTTGGATTCAGACCCCGTCTGCCCCATATGCGTAGTCTGGCATTAGTTTTGACTCATCCACTCATTGACAGTCGCCGGCAGCTGTTTTCCCGTTCCCCGTACCAGTGCCAGGCCATTATCATCTGTGTTTATCTCCTGGCCGCCGTTGCCGTTGCTCCTCGACTGAAATGCGGGTGAACTATTGACACAATTGTTTTTGCCAGCCGGCCAACGAGACCTTTTTTGTTCCACAATCCCAAATACACTTCGCTCACATTGTCATTGTCATTGTCATTGTCATTGTCATTGTCTTCGGCTATTTTTAATTATTTGTATTATGTTTCAGTTGCTTATGTCGCCGGTTTTGTTTGTTTTTGGGTTATTCCGCAGCGAAGTCTCCGCCATTAATTACGTTTCAGATAATGTCGGGGGAAAACATTGGACGCTTTTTCAATATTTGTCAGTGGTTACGCAGTTGGCCACTTATCCGACATGGTGGTCTGGGTTTCGATTTCCAAATCGGTAACATTACTTTAGTGGGTTGGGGGACGGGGCTAATGTGGTTACTGTGTTAGGTCAACCCAAGGTTCGATGATGGTTACATTATAACTCTCTACTCTTTTCCATTTGATATGCTTCAATTAAGTCTCTGACTTTCACTCACGCCCTTTGGGACTCTACCCTTAACATATCCCAAATCCCCTCCCCCTTTCTGCCTCATCCATCAACAGAAAAAAATAATAATTGAGGCAAGCCAACAAGAATCACGCTAATACCTTCAAAATTGCAGCTCCCAAAGAATATATAACGCTTTATTGCCAGATAATTTCATTATTTAGTCAAAACATAATCAAATGTGCCATATCCATCACATGAAAAGGTACACACACACACACACAACACACACACATACAACACAACACACACACATTAATATACAATTAATTTCATAAGCTCATAAAAACGTGTGAAGCAAAGAAAAATACCGCACGGAGAGTTACAATAATCAGATAAAGCCACATAAATAGGCACCTGGAAAGGGGGAGAGGGGACAGGGGATAGGGATGCCATACAGTGTTGACGGCAGGCGATTGCATGCGGAAAGGGGAGGTAAAAAACCGAAGAGAAATTATATATAATCCCGAAGCGCAATCAGCGTGTAAATTATAAACGGGCCTTACCTCGAGGGGGCGGCGCTGTGGGCGAGGCCAAGCTAAAGTACCACAAACTTGCTGCAAGCGCTTGTGAAAATAAAGTAATGCGAAATAATCCTTGGGTTGTTATCACAAACATACAGCCACACACAAAGATATATATATATATATATATATATATATATATAGTGTATATATATATATAGTGGGTATATAGTATGTGCACAGCACGACATTCGCTGAGCTCGCGTGGCACACAAAAGCCTAAAGAGCGGCGCCCGTATTTGGGCAGAGCGTAGGGGTAGTCAATAGACGGGCATGTGCGGTGTGTAGGGGAGTGGGTCGAAAATGGAAAATGCAAAATGGATGCGAAGCCATGACATGGACAGGGACAGGAACAGCGACAGCGACAGGCACTGGGACAGGATATTTACACAACGGGGATATTTGCTTAGACGTCTCTGTACATGTATTTGTGTGTGCCTGCTTGTGTGTGTGTATGTCTGTATAGCGGTAATTTGAGCAGAGCAAAAGATATTTTATATGTGGTGAATACATTGTATTGGGCATGTGTGGAAAATATATCAGATTGTCGGTGCGCTACATTGGTAAAGTTGATCCAATTGCGGTGTAGAAATAAATCATAAATTATTATCGAATGTAATTGGATACTTTGTTAGTTTATCGATCGATTGATGATCATAAATAATAACTGGGGAATGAGCGCATATTAATTACATTATATGAAAAGAGAAAGTGAAAATTTTGCATCTTTCTAAGTTGATAGAGAAATTAAGTAAAGACTATAAATAATTTATTTTTTTGTTTACCAAACGCCCAAGATCAATGGAAGGTTTTCACATTATGACCTTTTTTAATACTACGCTTAATATGGGTACAGATTTTAGGACCTACTTTATTAATTATATTAATTGAAAATTTAAAATATAATATTATATATATTAAAATATACATATATAAATAATTTAAACACCAGTGTGTACTCCAACAATATCTACCCTTCTCTATAAGCTGATTTCTCCGGACTCTCCCTTAACAGTACAATATTTGGACCATCTATCATCATCTATTTATGAAGAGATTTTCTTTTGGAACTTTGATAATATCATTTATGCCCAAGTTCTCACTCAAAAGTACCGCCCTCGATAGGCGGTTACTGCCAAGATATTTTTTATTGCGACCTCGCTTAGGTATCATCCTTTTTTATTTTTTTGTTGCATCTACGAAGGCAGTTATAATGGTTTTAATGAAATTTTTATCTTTTGTTGCAGGAAGCCCGTCGTCAGCAGCTGGAGCCGGAGCAGCCGGAGCAGCAGGAGCAACAGCCACCGAAGCCGACGAGGCGTTGACAAGCCGCATTGTCATCAATTTTGCTTTTGAGAAAATATACATATAACACAACAGGGTGGACGATGTGCACAAGTGAAAGGTGGTTGGTCACCCGTTTCCTGGGCTTATAGTTTATATTGTGAAACATTTTTTTTTTTTAATTTATGCACAATTTCGCTTAGCTCCACAAACTCATTTTGGGCTGAGTGAGGTGTTGGTGATGGTGAGCCGACAGGGAAGCGATATCCACAAGTAGGTCATTGTCACTAAATATTAAGGCGACACAAGCAATTGGCTTTGGTTGATAAAAAAAAAAAAAAAGAAATACAAAATGGTGTGAGTAGTGCATGAAACTGGCCCCTAAATCCGATTAGATGTGCGTGCAACCAATTGTGACCCTCGGCCTAAACTGGCAGAAGAAGAATGGGCCTAAATGGATTAACGCTTCAATGAGAATTCATTTAAAAACTCAATTGAAGCGGCAGACAAACACAACACAACCAGCCTCAAATGAATCCTTTTTTCCAATCAATTGTTCACACAGCAAGAGCCCAGTTCCCAGACTCCAGACTCCCGACTCCGGACTCCGTATCGAGTGCTGAGTGGTTTTGAATTACACGATGTCTGAAATTTGAGCATGAGTAATTCTTCAACATGTTGGCAGTGGTGTGTCGCATGTTCGGTTACTTCCAGATACAAGATATGCTCCGTTTTCCATTCTCCGTTCGAGCGCAAAATCTTTAATAATTCGTGGAAATAACATTATCAATGGTTGCACTACACCTACAAGATCTCGTTTGAGTCTCGTTACCAGGTATTGTCTGCAGATCTTTGAATTGTTGTCTCATTAAAGCTACAAAGGTTTTCGAGCACTGTTTTCCGGCAGGCCCAATATGATAGCATCTTTTTGCCAAGGATTGTATTTCACGACATGTTCTCTTCGAGCGATGACAGCTGGTAAATCGATAGTTTCTTTTGGCCCAGTTGATTTATTACTTGAATTAATTTGTTGCATTTTATGAGGTTGCTTATAAATCTCATAAGCCATATACATATTGTAAAACTTAAAACGTTTGCTTAGTCCACAAATGTCGTTTGAACCGAACCGAGTCTCGCATAAATATTTCATTTGGCACAAAAAGTTTGCGTGACTATAAGTCAAGCATATCCAGATGTCCTGGCCTCAAAGCATTCATGCAAAAGAAATAACTCGTGTTCTTTTGTATGCCACAGCATTTTATTGATAAACTTGGCCCACAGTCACCGACCACGGCAATCCGAAGGACCACCGCAGTCCAAAGTCCACAGTCCACAGTCCAATGAACAGTGAGCAATGAGCAATGGGCACACACACACACGGAACACAAAAAGCCAACTGTGCTCCGAACATGACTTCTGCAATAGCAGCTTCAATTGAACCCAACTTCTGTTTCTCCCTCAAGACCCGGTCGCAATCAGAGACCCAGTTGTCGCAGACTAAAGAAGCCTCGAGAAATACTTTTATTTTTTTCAATGAGCACCCAGAGACAGAGCTCAAACTTTATGGCACTTGCTCTGCCTAGACACAGAAGGACGAAGGACGTGGGATCAGACAACACCTTTGGCACGTCGAAACAACGCGAAATATTTACGTGCTCCCCGTGCTCTGTCCCTGATTAACCAGAATGCATATGCAAACCGGCTGGAGGAGTTGAGTTATGCTGTCACAGTTGGGTAGCTTTTGGTGCTGCTCAAGAAAAAATGTATTAAATTCAATATAAAAAAAAAGAGGTGTAAAAAAGTAAACAGTTGCTTGTCTCAAGCAGCGGTCGCTACTTTTACACACTTGCGCAGCGTTACGGAAAAACTAATGAGCATTTATTTGCCTACACGTTGAACGCTTGTGGCAAGAAGTCAGCCGCAAGACACCTGCAAATGTTGGCTGTTGGTGCACGTGAGGATATGCGGTCTCGACTGCCTCTCTCAATGGAGTGTTTAATTTATGTGCCACATATGTCACCCGAGAATGCTTAAAGGAAGCGTGGTGGCATCAGAGGAGGCACATCCATATGGACTAACTGCCGGGGCACAGGTAGAAAACACTCCTTGCTTTCAGCACTCACGAAGGCTGCCCCGAACAGTCTTGGCCAAAAATTTAATTAAATTGCACGCTGCACGAGTGCTCCCATTATTATTATTATTATTATTATTACTATTATTATTATAAAAGTTCATATGCGAGTCTTGACAGTTGCCCAGTTTGGTTCCACTTGTGCTGCCAGTTCTGGTTTTAGAGTAGAATCATGTGCCAAAATACACAATAAACAAGTTGATAACCCACGGATTTTCCAGTGGATGTGTGAGAACAGAAATGAGTCCAACTTTCAGCAGGTAATTCGGCACTGTCTGTGCTTATTTCTGTAGTTTAGTTTTAGAACAAATTAATAAAATTAAAACAAAAATATAAACTTGTTTGTAGACACTTGCCAAAACTATAATTGAATATTGTCAACACTCGTTTTAATTTAATTAATTTAGTTGTTTTATTAAAGATAAACAATTGTGATTTTGATTACTGTAACTAAATTGCTACATCTGTGCAGAAAATAGAAAGCAAATAGAAATTTTTTCGATATCACATTAAATCTTTACCTTTTTGCCTAATGCAAATAAGATGATTTTCCGTTTGAGATCTGCTAACTAAAATGTTACCAGCACGACTGCAATATCAAAAGAATCCAAATTAGGCACACAGCTGGGCAAGGATTACCACTCCCAATGCCAGACAGACAATATTAGAAAATAGTAGCGATACAAGCACAGTGCCAGAGCACCAGCCAAATCCATGGCCAGAGCCCAGGAGCAGAGTCAGTAACAGACAAAGTTACCGAGACCAAGGGCATCATTAATCTTCGACCACATTCAATAATCATATATTGAGGGAGCAGATAGTCGAGCTGCCAGACAAGCTGAATTTTAGCCTGCCACACCACACGCCGCAATGCCTGACTGCGTGGCATGCATGCTGCGCAACACATAACCCCACAATGCCCCCAAAATGTAACACACACACAAGAGACAGGAGACGGGAGACGGGAGGCATAGAGCCACGAAAGAACTGAGCACTAAGCACTAAGCACTGAGCACTGAGCATCTAGTATTAGTATCGAGCGAAGCTTTAAATTATGCCAATGATTTGTTGCATAAAAGCAAGTGGCAATGTGGCAATATGGCAGCTTGGCGATATGCTTGCAAGCGGATAGCCAAAAACGAAAGCCGACAAATTGTGCAACTGCAGTCGAGGCCGGAGCAAAGCCAAGTCAACTTGTCTGCACACACTCGTTCCACATATGTGTGTGTGTGTGTGTGTGTTTGTACTGATTTTGGCAGCAAGTGGCGTGGCCACATTTGTCGCTCCAATGGTCCGCCCAATGCCATCGCCCCATGTCTGCACAATTTTTATTCTATGAATGCCTTGGCAACGCTTCTGTTGCATTGTACCAGCCGCATTATACAGCCGTCCAAAAAATGCCTCTGCACTCCAACAATAACAGCAACAGCAACAACAACAACAACAACCAACAACAACAACAATAGCAACAGCTCCATTGACAATGCCAAATGATTAAGTTGCTTATTCGACAAATTGATGTTGCATTTGTAGGCGTTTGTTGCACAAAGCTATCAGAGCATAATGCTGCAACAATTTAAGCAAATGCACAACCATAATTCAATGATTTTTTATTTAAAGCTACTAATATTATTTATAGATTTTATTAATTTTTATTTGATATTATTACAGGCAAGAATATACAGAAATTTTGTGCTAAAACTGACATCATCTTCCAATCGCAACCTGACTAAATGCAGTTTGTTGTGCCATAAAACATTGAAAGCCGACAAAGCTTATCCCTTGGATCCTATGTGGTGTGGAGTGGTTTACGAGCCACTGGCCAAGAATTTTGTGTCGATGTCAATAACTCAACCGGGCAACCAGTCAAACCAAACCCCCCCAAGTGGGGCAGCAGCAGCCTTAGTAGTAGCAGTATACAGCGGCACAGCACAGCAGCGCCACTTGCAACAATTAATCACACGTGGACCTTGGTCCAGCCCACAGCAGTTGGCAGTTGGCGACATATGTGGGAAATTTGGAAAGTTTGCTCTTGGGCTTGCTGGCTGGCAACACGCTTGCCTAGGCTAAGCGACAAACATTTTGGATGAATAATGACAGCTGGCAAAAAGTCAAAGGCGAGTCAAAGGCGCAAAACGGCAACACGACAAACGGCTGTGCAAAATGAAAAATGATTGCAGGTGCCACAGTTGCCCTCCTCCTTCCTCCTCCGCCCCTCACAATCGATTGACAATGGCAAAAAACAAAAAACAAAAAAAATAAAAAAGAAAAAAAGTTTTAATGAATTTGAAGAGGCGCGATAATCAAGAGAGAAGCCAACTCCCATTATCGGAAACGATGTCGTCGTCATCATCCACAGCCACAGCTCCCTCTTCCTTTGTCTCTCACTCACACTCTGTCTAGGTCTCCACATCAAACGCTTCTCACGGCAGATCCGAGGCACGCCCGAGTAATTCAATAAAACTTTGCGACAAATGAGGCACCCGCCGCGGAGTTGCAGCTAACTTCAACCGACAGCCAATGATGAGAATGAGGCTAAGCTCCGCCAGCGTTAAAGGGAATGGGTGAGCATTTCGTGCTTGGGCTTGAGTTTGGAGTTTGGGCATAGGACGCAATGAAGCGTTTGGCTTGCAAATGAAAATGATTTCCTTCCATGTCATTATTATGTATTTTGCCTTGACGCGACTGTTTTCACTTTTGTCTGGCCTCAACTTTAACTCCCGCAGCAACGTCGTCGTCGTCGTCGTCGCCTCATCCTTTATCCACCAACGTTTGGTAATTCCAATTGCAAGTGCTTAGATCATCGACATTCCCGCCAAGAGAGAGAGAGAGAGAGAGTGAGAGGTATAAAAAGGCAATGGCAATTCGGCGATTCCTCTTAGCCAACATTGAATTTGTTGGCGTTTGTCTGCGTTGTATGCTTTCCGTTTCCGCTTCCTTAGCTTCCTTGCAGTTTGTTGCTTTGCTGTCTTGTTCTCTGTTCCCTGTTCAACCCTTGGTGAGTTTCTCAAAAAATTTTTCACATTAAAAATAATAAGAAAAGTTGTATGCTAATGCTGCTTACGCTTTTGGAATCGGCTTTTCCTTTAACTTCTGTTTTGTGTATTCCCAACTAGAAAAGAAATTGAAAAACAATTTTCGTATTTGGCATTTTGCAGCTGGAGCAGCAGCAGCAGGGAAAGCGGAAAACTTTTCAAGGCAAGCGCTCCTTAAGAGAGATTTCAATGAGCAACTCAAGTCAAATTCTTAGATATTGATTATATGCATTCTTAAAGTTGAGCACATCTCGTTGAAAAGTTGTGATTAGCTATTTGCTACACCTTGGCAACCCCATTTAATTAGAACCACCCTCAACCCTTTGCCGCAGCGAATTAAATCTTTAAGGCAATACCAAATGAGTTTCATCAACTTTTTAATTAGTTTTGCAATCAGAAAAACATCAAACTTTCCTGCAATTTAGAACAATCATTGCCCTAAACTCAAGCAGGGTAACTAACCAACCAAGCAACCAACCAACCAACCAGTTTGACATTCTACCTGTGCCACACGGTTAACCACCGATATCAGAAAACTTTGCTTAATAATTTCAATGGTAAATATTTATGTTACAGCTAATGCCTTGTGGCCATAATCAACAGCTTCAAAATGCCAAACCAAAAAACTCAAAAACTGACTTCGTGCGTCGCGCGTCGCACTCCAAAGTAATCAATTTTAGGGCCATGAGTCCATGAGTCCATGAGTCCGACCGACCGACCGACCGACCGACCCACTCTGCAGCAAAAAGTTGCAGCACTTGCGTTGCGATCCCATTCCAACCCATTCCAACTGCTGCTGCTGCTGCTGGTCGAGCTCATCTGTTGAAAGTTCAAACATCACCCCGGCAAAGCCGCAGGGCTGCCAATGGCTCCGCGGGGAGCAACTGCGTCCCTTATACTGCACACTGATGACTACCTGTCGTCATTTTGTTTGTTGTTCTTGTTTTCGTTGTTGTTGTTCTTGCTACTGTTGGCTTTTTGGAGTGTGTCGTGGGCGTGGTTTTTTTTTTTGGTTTTTGTTGCTGTCAAACTTTTTTTTGGCGCGCACCACACAGCTACTGAAAAATTGAAATGCTGCCTCACGTGCTATAAAATTTTTTATATTTGTTGATTTTTGGCTTAGAGTGTTGACCAACAACAAAGTTGCCCAGTTTGCCTTTTGTTTTTCAATTTTGCACTTTTCTCATGCCCATTTTCCGTTCGTTTTCCCTCTCACTCTCTCTCTCTGTTTGTGTGTGTGTGTGTTAGCTCAAGTTTCAATGAGTTCAGCCCATTCTGCTGCTAAAAAAATAAATAAAAAAAAAAAATAAACATAAAAAAATTCTCTTTTTCTGCCAGCGTCGTTTTTAATAACTTAATATCATTTGTCAATTTGCTTGAGCGCTTTAATTTGATTGAAACGAAACTGTTCAAAGTTTGACTTTCCGCTGTTCAATTCCAATTCAGCTACTCGCTGTGAGAACACTCCATAAAACCAACGGAAACTCTTTGAATTGAGCATCTATCTTTTTTTCGAGCTTTGATGCCACTTTGAGAACGAAAAAAATTGGGGTCAAATTATCAAGCATAAAATATGGCAGCCAAATTGGAATCAACTAAAAAATGGTTCAAAGTTAAAAGGATTTATATGATATAAATGCGATTATTTTTTATAGTAATTCTTCGAATATATATATATATATATATATATATATATATAGCTAATCAAACAGAGCTAAGCTGATTTGAACAGTAATTTTATTGAACTAGGTTAATGCAAATAAGCCATCTTGAACACAATTGAACCTAACTCAAGTAAAGATAGTTTGAGCATTTTCTTATAATCCCGTTGGCACTTTAATCTTACCGTTATCTGTGTGCAACTGTGGGAAATATTCAGTGGCTTTGCTGTAACTGCTTTTCCCATTAGCTTTTGATTTGGGATAGTGGCTTTAGTTAAATGCTACGCATTTCAGCTGTGGCACGTGCCCCACAAGCTAAGAGCGCTTTTTAAAGACGAGCAAGTCAAGAAAAAAAAAAACAAAAAAAAAAAAAGAAGACAACAAAAAAAATGTATAAACGAAAAACGGGATGAAATGAGGAAGGACACGAAACTAGTCGCTGTCCCGACGCTGTGACAGGCATATTAAAAAGGACACAGCCAGCATCGTGCCTGGCGCCATGACGTGCCAAAAACTAAGTAGTGTCAGTGCAACCATCAAAGAGCATGCCATCCAAATGGCGTATCTACCTCATAAGCTCTGCACGCGCACCATGGACTGCCTCACGTGCAGGTGTGGGCAGGCAACTTCTGCTCCTGCTCCAGCTCCTCATGCTGCTTCTGCTTCTACTTTGCGCCTACTTCAGCTCCTGCTCCTACTTTTGATATGGCTATGCCAGAGCTTCTCAAATAGGCTGTGGGCATTACATGCCTTTTGTGTTGCCAGCACGCTTGGCCTGGCAAAGAGATTGCCTCGAGGTACTGCGTGTGTGTGTGTGCGTGGGTGTGTTTGTGTTAGAGATGGTGAACCCAACCCCAACCCCCGTCGCGTCATTCTGGCAGGCATGTTCGCCATGGTGCAAAACCCAAACAACACATTGCTCTTAGTGCGAGTTGTTTTAGGGTAAGTGTTAGGCGGAGCTGGCTCAATCGCTAGCGATATACTTACACTCGAATACTTTACGCAAATGTCGCACCATTTCCCGTTCCTATTCCCATTCCCAATCCCATTTCCATTTCCATTCCCGTTTCCATTCCCGTTTCCATTTCCATTTACAACTGCATTTGTTTGGTTTTTTAAATGTTTTTTTGCACGGACGTTTATTGAAATCGTTTTCAGTTTTACTATTTTATTTTGCATTTTTCATTTTTTTTTTCCACAAATAAAAATCATAAGAGAAACTTAAAACTAATGCGAAATGCTTAAGTATATTACAAAACTTTCTTGAGACGTTTCTATAAGTAACACAAATAATGGGTTCGACTCGAAAGTGCCTCCTCCTTTGTTGCTCATGTTTTTTTTTCTCGAGATTGTTCAACTAAATAGGGAAGTTTTGCAGTGCACCGTTGGTTTTTTTTTTATTTGTTTTTGTTTTTTTTTTTTTGCTTACTAACATTAGTTAAATACAATAGATTCGAACTTACTAGCACTACGGTCTTAGACATAGATATACATACACATATAAATACATTTACATATATAATTATATATACTCGATAATATATATATATTATATATTTTTGCTGTTAATATATATTCATCGAATGTTTAATCGAGCTCCTCGAAACTAGCCTAGGAGAGTGTGTCATATATTATGGGTCTTGTCTTTAGGTATGTATTTATATAATGTTAAGTTATGCAAAATGCTTTAGGTCATTTGGGGATCCACAAGGAATCTAACCTAACTGGGTTTATCTGTTAAGGTGTGCCTTCAACATTTATGTGTGTGTTTAGGTTTAACTACTACGTTTCTTGCATTGAAATGTCACATGTTTTTTTTTAAGTTTTTCTTCTTTTTGTGGTTTTTGTAACGTGCTAACCTATGCCTAACTGTTAATTATATAAAGGGTAGTCGACCGCTTCCAGACTGTTATCATCCATTCGAAATTGCCTCCAAACGCCCGCGTTATACATAGCTAAGTAACTATTTTATTGTGGGGGACAAACAATGGGCCCGCACTTGTAACCACATCTCCAGCACATCTCTCGCTTCTCTTAGGCGCTCCCTTTAGGCGCTATAATTTAAATATGTCTTTGGAAACAGAGTGGCAGACGTCGTCTGTTGCGAAATCTTCCGACGTCGCCTCTTGTTGTATTTACATGTCTTGGTGTGCTTCATTACCGCAGGTTAAACATATCTGGTGATCTGTGTATGGAACTCCGATAGGCAGATCTGTAGCTGGCTAAACGAGGGTCGCTCGGCGGGCATGGAGGCCCAACAATAGGCCATAATAGTAAAGCTGCAAGTAGAAAAAGAAGAAGAAAAAAACACACAAAGTATTTGATGAGTAAGCTACAAGTCTTGGAGGGAAACGTGGTATTTAGTCACTAGTCGTTTGATACTTACAGTTCATCGGGACAGTTGAAGGGCTGGGCCAGTCTGTAGCCATCCTTTAGATAATGCTCCATTTCATAGGGATCTATCTCGGCATAGGGCAACTTGCCCAGCGTGCACATCTCCCACATGAGCACACCAAACGACCAGACGTCGCTGCCCTCGTTATAATGAGACTTCTGAAGGGCCTCCAACGACAACCACTTGATGGGTCGATACTCTCCATCCCCCAAACAGTTGTAGTCACCGGAGAATAAGTCGCGACTCAGGGCGCTATCGGTTAGCTTCACGCGCAGCTGATCATCAATACTAAAGGACAAAGCAAAAGAGGGTTGCAAGTGGTCGATTAGACAGATTACAAATAGCAGATTGGGTTGCATTCTCTCTCTCTCTTTCTCTATGTTCAGACAATGAGCTAATCTCTACTTACACACAGTTCCTGGCCGCAATGTCCTTGTGAATAACACCATGATTGTGCAGATGCTCCATGGCCATGGCCAATTGGGAGGCCATTAGCACTGTTTGAATTGTGGTCACGCTTCTGGCATATGAGGGGTCCTGCAGGAAGGTCTTCAAGTTGCGAACACTGCCCGTGGCAGCATAGAGCACAAATGGTGTGGCAAAGTCTTCGATGGAAATGCCGAGCACGGTCATCAGATTGGGATGTGTGGCCTCGTAGAGCATCATGGATTCCTGGAGCAGGAGATTCACTTGTAGCTGGCTTGCATGCTGTGCCACAGTCTTGACCAGAACCTCCTGACAATCGTTGTAAGTGCCGCGATAGATGCGCCCAAAGTTGCCTTCCTGAACGAGACAGGAGAGGCGAACCCGGCACTTTTGGACTGTCAGCTCTTGGAGACGGCGGTTGAACTCCTCAGGCTCATGCTCATATTCGCGAAAGGGCCGCGTCAGTGTCGCATATGTGGGTGTTATGGTCGAGGGGCAGACATAGATCGAATTGTGGGCCGTTGACGAGATGGTTGGCAAACGCTGGAAGCTGGAGGTTTTGATCAGATGTACCCCGTTCGAAGGATGACGCTTCGAGGGACCCTTGGCACAGTACGCAATCAAAATGAGTGTCGAGACAAGGACCAAGGCCAGAATACCACCCACAATCAGTGTGATTAGGCCACTGGTTGGTGGCACGAGTGTCTCTCGCAACAGTGGATCGTATTCATTGTTTGTGTTTGCACCACCCGAACCGCGACCCACAATTACAGTGGGTTCCGTTACCAGAATTCGATGTCTCTCAGTACCCTTGCCGTGCTCAACATTCGATGGTAAGTGGCCATCTGATATGACATGCTCAGCCGTATCCTCATTGTGTTCCGTGTAGTGAACCTCGTCGTGACCACTCAGATCTGGGTGTAATGGCTCCTCATCATCGTATTCCTCGCGTGCGTCGTTATGCTCATCCTTTAGGCAAATCTTTTTGCGTTTGAAGATCAAATTCGTATTATTGTTGGTCACTCGATCCAGGATAACTTCCACACTAATAGTGACGGTCACCTCGGCGGCCCGAGTGCCCGAACACTTGAGACTAACGCCCCATGTCTGCGGCTCCTGGGGCACATCGCCAATTCGCGAGATATTCAACATGGGGCGTGGCAGCACACCCACATCCGAAGTGGCCACACTGATGCTGTAGGGCAGCGGATGATCCACCAGCGACTGCCAGGTGAAGGTAACATCGCTAATGTTCGCCGGCACGGGTACTGCAAAGTTCAGGGCATAATCATTGATAGCGCCCTCCCGCACATAGTAGAGCTCCGCGGAGACGCCTGCAATAAAACGGAAAACATTTGAGATTCATGTTCGAAATGGCTGCTTACATCGCATTCAATAACAACAATCCCCAACCCCTCCCCCTTTGCGTGCTTTTATTTGTGTTCTATCCCACCGATGTGGAAATTAATGATTCGCTTGGTGACCCAATCGAAATCGAGCAGCTTTTGGCCAGTCACTCGACTCGAGTGCATAATCAATCACCAGGGGATAACAGTTTTCTTTACTTTGTCAAATTGATTTTCTTTGAACGGTGGCCAGGATGCCTGCAGCCGGCTTTTCCGGACTCCGCTTGCCAACAGACTCCGCATTATCTGTCCACTTAGACACTTTGGTGACATATTGAAGGAGTTAAATAGCAGAAACCCCGCAACGTCTCCGAATCCAAGACAAGCGTTTCTTGCATTGCCCCTTAATCAATCAAAAGCGACAAACAAGTTTGGCCACAAAAAAAAATCGGAGGTAATTTTAAGAGTTTTACTTTAAAGAGCTAAATTATGCAATTGATAATGTTAATATTTTTTATATTTTTACTTTATCTACTAATATAATAAATTTACTAATAAATATTCAAATTTATTTATTTTTATTTTCAAAGTTAGACTTTTATGTTAGCCAATTGTTTTTTGAATAACTGTGAGTTAATTACACTTTTACATGAAAATGAGCAATAACTAAATAATATAAACCCGATATCTACCCCAAAATTACAACTGACTATAAATGTGGCAATTAACGAATATTTTATTTTAGTTGTAATAAGATTTGCATGTTTAGTTAATTAGTTGGCAGTTATTTAATATGAGCTGCACCTGCTCCACAACCAATCTAAGCCATATTGTAAATTCAGGAGAAATATTTAGAATATGTTTCAATAAATATGAACTTAAATAACAGCTGGTTGCCTATAAGTTACATATATATCTGATAGTTGTGACAGTTATGTTGCAACCAGTTGTTGCTCGCTGTTGCACGCTCAATGCTCACTTGCCCCTCGCAATGCATTTAATTAAATTAACTGTACGAATATGAGTCGCTCTCCTGGGGATCGGCCTACAGCTGGCGCCGTTACGTATACCTGCTCTGGCTGCACTTGCCGCTTGCCGCTTGCCGCTTGCCGCTGCATGCCACTGCAGCTCGGGCATGGGCTCAATAAATCAATCAAATTATGTATACAAACGAAAGGCGACTTGAACAAAACACAAAGCGGACCCTTCCCAGAGTCGCGGACACGCGACTCTCTCTGTCGGAGGCGTGTCTCGGGGCAGGTTAAATGTTTATGCTTAATTAATGTGAATGTGAATGTGGATGTTGTTGTTGTTATTATTGTTGCTTCGTTGCTGTTGCAGCACATATGTTGCATGGCTCAGTTCGCTCACAGGCCGCGGCTAGCCGCAGCGAGCGGTGTTTATTTTAGATTTTTATCGCAGTCGACGTCGCAGTTACATTTTATACTTGTACATTTTATTTTAATTTATGCCACTTATTCATCCACACACTATGCACATACACATATATATATAAGAGTATATATATATATATATATTTATATCGTACTAATTAGTGGAGCGTACTCAGTCCCTGCCACGTTCTAGTTCCCTTTTCTCGTTCCTTGCACTCTCGTTTGCACTCTGAAAATGTAATTAGTGAAAGCGGCTGCTGGTGGACCACACTTTTTTTTCTCTTTAAAAAGGGGGTGGTGTGCGGGGGAGTGGTTGTTGAAATATTATGACGTTTTGCAGTTATGAATACTGTCGCATAATTAACCAAAGTAGATAGATAGCCAAGTTGTGATAACGCTGCAAAGGGTTAATGGGCAACAGACATGTGAGCCGGCAAAAGCAGCGCATTAAATCACAAAAAAAAAAGCAGCTAAAACTAAAATATTAAAGTTAATCGCTTAAAGGCCAAATAAGTCAAGTTCTGCATTGCAATTAAAAATCCAAACTCCTTCCCGCAATTATAGACAAATAATAGCAAATTATTCATTGAAGACAAAACCCGCTTTGCATCTCAAGTGTCTGGACTAATTGGAGCTGATTACTCGACAAATGAAGTCGATGCCAACCCACACCCCACAGCCCCGCACCCCCACACCTTAGCACTTATAACTTTTGGAATAGCTTCTACAAATGGGCATTTGCCACTTCCGCCTGTCACCTGGCCAGACGGAGGCAAAATCGATTTTCATTAACCAGAACCAGAACACCTTCACCCTTAGCTGCTGCTCCTCGCAAACTTTGTCGAGTGATACTGACATAAATTTGTGTGTGTGTGTGTGTGTGTGTGTGCGACAAAAGTAAAAGTTGCCCCAAAAAGTGTAGAAGAAGCTGTGAAAATATGCTTAAAGTGCTACAAAATTTGTAAAGCGTGAAAATGTGAAAACTGACACAAGAAGCCAACAGAGAATGGAGTTAACCAGATAGCAGATAGCAAATAGTAGATAGGAATAATGTTTGCCAAGATGCAAAAGTGGCAACCAAATGGGGATGGCTTTAAGTGAAAGCAGCTGTAAATACACAGTCTGAGACCAGCAAGGAAGTGTGTGTATGTGTGTGTGTGTAGCTCAAAGGATCAATGTACCGTGCATAGTTAAGATTATATGAACATATTTGTGTGTGGAAATGGCATTCCTTAAATTCTTAAGGCTGCTGTTGATGCCACTGAAGTGTGGAATAATAATTTAATTTGTGCATTTTTACACTTGGGCACAATAAGATAAGATAACATAAATGAAAAGAGTTAAGTAAAAATAAAAGTAATCTTATATGGGTGTACTAAACTAAGGTAAGTTAAGATATATATGCAATGAATTAAATTACTATGTTATACAGATTGTAATTTGAAAGTAGGAATTACAAATTTATATTATTCGAAAAACAGCTTGAACAATGTACAAGCAAAAAGAATACAAACCACGCTAATCCCTTACTTTGTTAGCTTTTTTATATTGTTCCATTTAAAGCAAATTCTACAACTTCTTTTTATTGTTTCTTGAACTCTTTAAGATCCTATTTCCATTTCGTATGCAGCAAAATTCCCTTATATGGTGGCAGAAACAAAACGATTTGAATTCATGACACGACATCTATTTAATTTCAATTACAGCCCTAAAATACCAAAGCAGACGCATAAACCAAAACTTTCTATGTGCAAAAAAAAAAAAAAGGAGAAAAAAGACTGAGAAAAATGGAATAAAAATGGCAATTTTTGCGCCCCAAATACGCAGGGATCATGTTAACCCGCCAGTGGAAACCCTGGCCAAAAGCAGCAATCCGTTCGTTTCCCCCACAAAATTTGGTCCTAATTTATGCAAACCAAAAAGCTGAGCGAGATTTGAATGTATGTTTGGCTGAGTGAATGTATGTCTCGCCCAGCTCACAGCTAGTGGATATCATTTTATGTTTTCTTAACATATTTTATTTTCTGTTTTCTTTTTTTATTTTTTTTGCCACAGACTCCATTTACTGGCCGCCCACAATGCGTCATTTGGTCGTCGTCATCAGCCTGGGGATTCGGATTTTGCAGGCCATAAATCCGAAATTGTCTTTTGACACATGAATATGTTGTGCATTAAACGCAGACTCGGAACTCCACTACTAGGCCACAGTCCCAGCAAGGGATACAGGCCAGGACAGACAGCAGACAGTCAGTTTTGGGGGGAGGACGACAGACAGTTTTATTATTATCAGTGTCTGGGGGCGGAACTGTCTCTGTCCGCGACTGATGATGACATTGGTGGCCACTGAGCTGAAGCTGATGCTGATTTAGGACCCTTTATTTGGCGAGGCAGGGGGTTAGCAAGGGTTGCGCCTTTGACTATGACAAGATTACCCCGTTTTCCCTCAAAGAAAAAAAGGGAAAACTTTTTATTTGCTGCAAATTTGAATCCGGCCAGCGACGGGGGGACTGGGGACTTCATGCTAATATCCTGGGCATCATAACTCAAGCGAATTCAATTTGTATACATTTGATTCGGGCTGGAAGTCGTGCCCAGACGAAAGAGCGGCCAAGCCCAAAAGTCAAGAGGCATTGCAACATGAGGGAATGAGCTTGCAGCTTTGCAGCATGCAACTGATTAAATCACACACAACTCGCAGTCAGGTAACACACACACACACACAGGCCATAGAAGGTCAACATCAAAACGAAGCAGCAGCAGAAGCAGCAGTGGCAGATGCTGGAGAAGCTGAAGCTGAGGCAAAGTCGAGACAAGGCGAGGCAAGGTAATTTTTATGCCCAAATGGTCATGATTCGCTAGCTCGTTTGGATTCGTATGCTCGACAACTGGTCGGAACGAGCTTGGTTAAAGAGAGCGGGGAGGGGAGTACAAAAAGAAGTTGGCTGCGTCGTCTGGCCAAACAACTTCAGTTGAGAACGCGCCGTGGAGCGCAGAGCGACAGAGTGAAAGACAAACAAGCTAAAGGACATGTGAAGTGCACGATGTTGCATCGTTCTGGCAATGTGGCAACTTCATTGCCATTGCAAGGCAATGGGCAACTGGCAACTGGCAACGTTCAACGTGCAACGTGCAACGCCAACGGTAGCTGCCAAGTATTTCTATTTGTATTTCATCGCCCTGGTCGAGAGCAGCTGCAATTTATTTTCCCCCCCGCTCTCTGTGCTCGCTGCTCCGTTTGGTGTCCAACTCTTGGCGCTGCTTTTGCCTGCAAGCCAGACGCAATCAACGTCTTTCCCCCTCTGCCCGAGCGAAGTAACTCTTTTTGGGCTGTCTTGCCGCTTATGTATTTTCTGCTTTTATATTATCACCTCAACGCTGTGGCAACTTCAACTCCATCGATGATGATGACGCTGCTGCTGCTGCTCCTGCTGTTGCTGCTCCTCATCGCAACGTCTGGCCATAAATTCAAGTTCATGGGAGTGTTGGGCACCTAGAGGCGTCCGGCCATCGGTTTTTGTTGTGCATAAATTATGATCTTGTAGATTTCTATGACAATCCATAAAAAAACGCATTACGTTTATGGCGATGATGCTATCAACGAGTTCTTGTTGCAGTTGTATTCAATTTAAAATGTAAATATAAAAATGCCCTTTTCCCCCCTCACGATGTCAGCGGCAATTCGTGGAACAAGCCTATAGCTAATTAGCGCAGTGTAAGGACCATTTGGGTCAAGGCACTCGAACAAGCGCGATAAATGTGGAATTAATCCAACTGACCAGAGCCAAGCCTATATTTGTGCTCCTCAAGCAAACATGCCTCAACCCAGTGCAAATTATTGACTCACAAAAATCAAAGCAAAGGAAAGAAGAAAAATGCCAAGTCGGAAACTTAATGTGATTATCTGGAAAAGTTAATGTGATTATTAACCCAGGTTTACGCCTGCTTGCGTGAGCCAGAGCAGATGGCCAGTGAAGGCAAGAACCGCAACACCTGCCCATCCGTCCAAGTGGGAGCCAAGTGGGTTTCAGTTGAGTCCCTCGAGGGACACCCACAATCCACCTGCCACAGCCATTCATCAGCAGGTAGCGTCTGACTGTGATTCCAAGAGTCAAAGTCGTAGCTGGCCATTAATTTGCCACTGGTGTAAAGTTTTCTTTCAATTTCGGGCAACGCTTTTGCGTGATGTAATGAAATTTTTATCACCTCTGGACTGGACGCAATCCCAGACAGACAGACAGAGAGAGACCAGAGATAGACCAGAAATGTGTCTAGGCGCTGCCATAAAATTTATGGATAGCCATAAACTGTGGTTGGGGCCTGTGCAACAGCAGCAGCAGGTGCAGGTGGTTGCTGATGTTTGCGGTGCGGGCTTTCTGGCGGAGGTGATTGGCCCAGTTAGTTGAATTTTGTTGCGGTTTTCGGTTGCTCAGTTGGGTCAGCTTGTAATGTGCCCTGCGGCTCGATTTGCATGCGTCTCTGCGGTCAGAGAACACAGCTTTCTCTCACTGTTCCATTGGCAACCTGGGTGGCCTGGCCCAGCCGCATGCCAATCTTCGTGCACGGGGGGATCACAGCAGAGGAGCGCTGCACAAAAGACATTCTGCGGCAAAATCCGCAGTACATGTTTGTGCTTAAGTAAACAACAACTTCCTGTGCCGAATTTTTCTCCTCTTTTTTCGGTTTTCTGTAGTTTTTTCTTTGTTTTTTGTATTTGGACCATGAGGTGAAATTTATGAACACATTTTGACATGACTGCAAGCGACACTGGCCAAAAGGGAGCAGCGCAAATTCGTTTGTGCCCAAACACCTCGGGGCCCAGTGTCCAATACAAACAAACAAATAAGCAAAACACACAAACGCACACACACACACAGACACAACACACACACACACACATAGGCATGCAAACATTTTTCAATAGCACCCCAGGGATGGCGTAATTTATGACTCTGACCGACTGAGCAGCGCCTCGTATTGACTTTTTCGGCACAGCCATCCAAAAGCCAGCTGCTCGGCTAACAATAAGTGCTACTACAGTGCCCATTATCCACAACACAGATACACACACATACACACACACAGCCATACACCCAGTGCAGGTCCCAAAGGCAGTTCCAGGTCTCAGCACCAAGGCAGAGCCGAGTGCAAAAGAGATTAGCATGACTACATTGGTGTGTGTAGAGTGTGTTGTGTGTGTTCTGTGTTGTGTGTGGTGTGTTGTGTGTGTAGTGTGTGTGTGTGTGCTTTGGGTGTAGGCGGTGCCACTGAAGTGGACGCATCTCCTCCTAAAAACTCTCACTCCCTTTTTTTTCCTCTTTGTCAACGCTGCTGTTTGTTGAAAAGTTTTCGGACTTTGTTTATGGTTAGGTTTTTTTTTGCTTTTGGGTCAAAAATAATAAAAAAAATATTTCCTAAAAGCAACGAAAGACATAAGTATCTATGTATCTATGAATAAATGCATGTTTTTTTTGGGTGCAAAGTAGTTAAGGGTTTATCATCTTGTAAACGTGACGATGCAAAAACTTTCCTAAGAGCGGCCACACACACACTCAAAGCAGCAATCGCGGGGAGTGGAGTATAAGGTGGGGGGGTGTGTCTGATAATGGTGTCAATGTGCTGTGGTTGATGCCACTTGCTCGAGTGGAGCGTCAAATGGTGTGACCAATTATCAGATACCCAGCCAGTTAAGATCTATGCATAATGAACAGCTTATCGCTGAAGTAATTGCGGTCCGCTCGTTGGAAGCGTCATAATGAGACATAGATGGCTCTCGATAATGCATATGCTTAGGTATGATTATCTCATCCCATTGATTAAATCATTAATTAAGTTAAATGAATAAATAACGAGCAAAGATTGTATTTTAATGTAAATAAAGTAGTTGTGGAGACTATTTGTCTTATGTGGGAATATTATTTTTCAAGATTCATGGCTGACTTTAAGTGTTTCGAATCGGAAAATAATCACAGATAAGAAATAAATAAATTTAATGCTAATGAGCACAAAATAAGCTAAGCTAAAATTATTGATAATCATATATAAAACAACATGCAGAACAATTCCTGATCCAAGCAGGAGGAACGGGAAGTTTTGCTTTTTAATATTTCTGATTAATTGCAATTCGACTTTTCACTTTACAAATTAAATGTTACAAATCGAACTATGAAAAAAAATAGAAAATAATAATTGTGTGCAAATGCTTTTTATATTTTTTTTTTATAAATTATGGTTTATTTGTAGTCTGTTTTATCTTAATTTGCTATCGATTAAAGCAGCACCCAAAAACCAACCCCCAAAAGTATTTCTAAACACTTTTGAACACCCATGCCACTGATTCCTTTGATTACATAATTCACTCTTCAGCTGGATAAGCCTCAGCCGAGCCAGACACCCAGCCAAAAAAAATACAGTATCAAACCCTCATTTGATGGTGCAGAAATTCATTTATTCGCTTTGTGCTCATCCACATTTAAATATGTTAATGATAATGCTGCTAATATTCCCACACCCAACTCAGAGCCCCGGCATGGCATGGCACTCAACGCCATTAGTCTGTCCAAATAGAAATATGCGTATGAAAATAAAAAATAAAAATAACAAAAACAAAAACAAAAACTCACAAAACACATTTCACGCCATTTGGTGGTCTGGCCTGGTCTGGGCTGGAACAGGCTCGTCGAGAGATGAGCATTGATAAAGAGAGAGGCAGACACAATAATAGCCGGGACTAATTCACGGCGGCAAATGAATGCGGATTGAGTGAGTATTCGTTGTGCTGAGAATTAACCAGAACGAATCGCATTCGCAACGGGACGAATTGGCTGAGCTGAGCTGAGCCCACTCAAAGTGAATATCTGTTTTCCTTGTTGTTTTTTTTGTTGTTAAAAATGTAAATGTTTATATGTAAAATGAGCGCTTAATTAAAGTTGAAACAAGCCGCATGTACAATCAGGACTCGTCTCGCTGGCATTACTTGTTGCCACATAATTCGAGTGCGCATCTATAGCTAAATCTGTATCTGTATCTGAATCCGAGTCCACATCCACAAGGCCCGCCTCCTGCTTCACGTGCCATGTGCGCGTTTTATCACGCGTGACAGGCAAATTACCGCAGACAGAGCGGCCCCCAGGCACCGCCTCCTTCCTCCTCTTTATCCTTCTCTCTCTTTCGCTCTCCCTCTCTCTATCCCGCTGTCATCAGCCAGTTTCCCAGTCAGTCAGTCAGTCAGTCATTCACTTTGGCTTGATTGAAGGCATAAATTATATGGCGGAGTCGTGTGCACAATCTTTCTGTCAGCGCTGCCCAACGGGAAGTGCTTTGAGTCTGCACTGGAAGATTGATTCCCATTTGATATTTTGATTAGCGTAGCAAACGCTGAGCATATGTCACCCCACAATTGTCTCCTATCAACATAAAAAACAGCCTGTCATTCAGAACAAACTAGATCAAATGAGATATAAATAAAAAATCAAATTGGAAATTGTTGCGCAAGACTAGAAAATTATTTATGCTGAAATATTGAGTCGAAATGTTGGCTGATAAGATTTTATTTTAGTAATTTAAATAAAAAACATATAAATATTATATTCTGCTATGAATATGCACTTAAGCTTAAAATTAAAATTAGAATTGCGAATTTATTTATAATTTAGCAAACGAATTTTCATAAATCTATTTAAAAATTAAGATGAAAAACAATAAAGTTGCATAGCATAAGTCTTTCCCATTTAACCAGAGTTGTTGAAGGACTTCTCCCAAACTCCCCCTTCCTGCCCAAAAGCAAACTTCAGTCTACACTTTAAGCCATAAATAGGTCAACACTCAGTCCATAAGTTTGTCAGTTAGTCGCTGACAAACTCTTTTATTTACATAGAAAACACCAAAATTCCCCAGAGCCATTCAACAAATTGGCAAACTACTACGTGTTCCAACTGCTTTTGTAGCAGGCAGCAAGGAGGCGCCACCAAACTATTACTCCAATGCTCATCATAAGTCATTATGGCGCGAAATGCATTTGGGAGCATTATATAGGAGCACTTAAGCGCTCTCAAATCTTAATTACTAAATATTTTATCAGCATAGTACGTGAGCCCCCCAGTCAAGTCCCCCATTTCCCCCGCTCTCCACTCTGTGTTGGGAAAGTACTTTGGCTGCGTGGGAAGCTGCAGGAGGGTTGGAGAAATGCACTGCTCGAGATGCGCTGAGATGTGCTGCGGGCGTGTGAAATTTTCCAATACGTTGAATTTGTAATATATCTATAAGTATACAGTTATTATAAAGGGGAAAGGGAGTCACACTTCCAATATTAGTTTTTAGATTGAGTTTGTGACTCGAGGGTAGATATTGAATGTGTGCCACATAATTGTGCGGAAAGTAATTAACATTTTACATAAATTTGTGGCAGCAAATGGGGCATAGTTTTTGAAGATTTATTAAAGAAAACTTATCGATCCCATCGACTCGCTCTAAAGTCAAAAGATGCACTCAGCTGGAGTCGGTCTAATCGCTAATCGGATGCAGCAACAACCCCTTTCGGCTGCGTCGCACTTTTGCCACATATCCGTTTCCCACAATCAATTCGATATCAAATGAATGCCACACACGCGTCATGTGTTTTTTTTTTCGTTGGGTTTTTGTTTTTTGTGCAAACAGCAATGAAAAAATTAAATACAAAATAATAAAAAATAATTTACGGGCTCATTAGGAGTCAGGGGATGAGTGGGAAAGGGGGGTTGGAGAGTTTGCGGCACCCGCTTGGAATTTACTTGGCAATAAAAAAAAAATGCGATGACGTCAAAATCGACGGCGAATGCAATAACTTCAAGGGGCGGTTCAGCAGCGGTCCACCCTCGGGTGGCGTTTCAAATGAAGCCCTCAACAACGTGGCTAGCCAGCCAGGACTGGGCGGGCTGGGCGGACTGGGCGGGGCTGGGCGCTTGAGTTTGGTTTTGGTTTCGGTTCGGTTCGGTTTGGCTTGGGTTTCGGTTCGGGGTGCCATTCGCGGCGTGCTCAAGTGCTGGCGGCAGGCAACGCTTCGCATTTCGCTTCCGGGCTTCGTTTGTTTGCATACGCAGCAGGAGCAGCGCAGAGCCTGGGGAGGCAGCAGCAGCAGCAGCAGCAGCAGTAACAGGAGTAGAGACGTCGCATGGGACAGCAGAATGGGAAGCAGAGGCACAGCGGACAGGGACAGGGACAGGCAGAGCCACTGTGTTTGCACAGCGCATTTCTGGTCCATTAAGCAGCGATGTTTATGTTGTTGTTGTTGTTGTTGCTGCTGTTGCTGTTATAAAGGTAGCTAGTAACTACCCTCCCCTCCTGCCTAACAGACGTTTGTCATTGTTGTGTGCGACTTTTCTCACTTTGATGCAGGCAGAGGCAGTCAGGGGCAGGCAGCGGCAGCTAGAGAAGCGAAGTTGCACCTCGTTGTATCCACACAAGAAACAATTGCTACTCGGGACGCACGCGTCCGTTGCTTTATTTATTTAGCAGTTTGTTGCAGCTAAGCCCTAAATGCAACTGCAACTCGCCGCTGACGTCGCCCGCCCGCCCTGAAATCACTCAGCTTTGTGGGAAAAACATTTTGCTTGGTGCGTAAGCACAAGTTAATTACGCTAAATGGCTAGCAATGCGAAATCCTGCAGGATTTGGCGGCATATCCCCTAATGCGGATATTGTTTTAAGCTCGTCCATCTAATGCAAATATCATGTTCTTTATTATCCCTGCCATTTTGTGCTGTGGTCATTAACATAATTTAAGCATTTCCACATTGCCAGTGGCCTGACAATTCGCCAGAGTCGCGGGATTAGGCGACACTCTGCCTATCTTTATGTCCCTCTCTCTCTCTCTCTCTAACTCTATCTCCATTGCGTTGGTTATAAATTAATGCGTTATTATGGTGGCAAATGTATACAATGTGCAGTTAGTTGGGCAAGTTTTGAGCCCCCATTTGGGCAACGTGAAATATGTATTTTTGAAATCGATTTACAGCCCGTTTTCCACATCGTTGTCAAGTAGGTGTCATGGAGCACTTTACGCTGCACATTTGGCGTACATCAAAGCCAACAATTTTCTATTAAATCATTTAATCGCCTCATAATGGTACTCCAGCAATTTGTCAGTTACATTAACTGCTCAAAGCTGACGCCGCAATTAGTACCAAAAAAAAAATAAAGAAAAAACTACAATAAAAAGCAAAAAAAATTTCAAAACAAGTCAATTGAAAGTTGTGAAATGTGTTCGCTTTTCTCACAAGTGGGTTGCGGGTTCGGACTCTTCTTCTTCTTCTTTTTTTTGGCCATTTGCCCGACTTCCGTTTCGTGTCTAGTGGCTACCAATCATGCCAAAAGGCAGAACTAAAACATAAACAATTGAAACTGATTAAATTCATTTGATAACGAGGCGGTGCCCAAGTCTGGGGATTGCCACTTGAGATATGGCACTCAATGCTACGTTGTTTTTTTTTTCTCTCTTGGGGGTGGCATATATGCAACTGTGGTATCCACCCGTATCTAGTAGCCAGTATCTAAATGCACGGCATATTCTGTGTATGCGTGTTGAAACTCATTCGTTGCTAAATGAAAATGTGAAATATGTTTTGAGTTTTGAATAGAATTTCGGTTGCTTTCAAGTAGCTTACCACCCCCCCAAAAGAGGATTACACAGCAACACTAAATACTCAACACAAAAATTTCGAGTTTGAATAGTCGAAAAAATAAAAGGAGCAAAAATAACTGGCTTGAAATGTGGCAGCAAACAGACATCCTATAAATGTTAAAAGGGCTCTTGGTATAAATAAATGAAAAATAAATTAAAAATACCTAGATTTATTTTTAAACGTTGTCAATTCCGAAAATAGTTTTCCTGTTTAACTATTTTTAGCTGGTATTTGTAATAATTTGAATAATTATGAATTCAATGACTCGGAAGCTGAACAATATGAAAATCTTTAAATTCATGAAATTGGTAAGCATTTAAAACCGTGTTGCAAACTCTGTTGTTATTATTGTTGCACGCTGCAACGCGCACAACAGCAACACGAGAAACAACAACAACAACAACATCCGCTAAGCATTTAGCGTTTTAATTAAGCGAAAGTGGGAGTCAATTGTTGTTGTTGGTTTGTTGTCATTGTAAGTGATGCATAGCTTTGCCATATATGCATAGATACATGCATGCATATGTATTGTGTGTGTGTGTGTGTGTGTGTGCCTAGATGGGCGTGGCCAGCTAGCTATCCATGACTGTTGCTGAAGTGTAAACTGTTTACGCACTGTGAAGGGCCAATGACTTGCAGTAGATAAAAAGCAGCTGCAGGAATTGCGAGTTGCTTGTAGGTGGCATGTTGCAAAGCAATGCTGACGTTGCCACGTGTATGTCACATAGAGTTTCACCTCGCCCCCGCACCCACCCGCAGTTACAGTCACAGTCAGTGTCAGTGTTGGCGCGGTCATCCCTCGAACCACCCTCGTAATTAAGCGCATTGAAATGCAACTGAGATTTTCGCTAGCTTCATGCTGCGTCATCATTACTATCTCTTTTGCTCTCTCTCTCTCTTTCTCTGTTTCTCTGTATCTTTCTCCATTTCTCGTTCACTGTCTGCATCTCTCATTCATTTGCCAATTACGAGCTGTACTCGTACTTGCCTCAACCAAAGCGACAACTCAGACATGGCAACGACATGCTGTCGACTTGTTTATAATGTCGTCATTCCCAGCAGCTGCAACAACAACAACAACAACAACAGCCGCTTCGCACTTTGCATGCCATGCGGCGCCAGCTAATGCCACCGATTTCAATTGCAATTCCCTCATGCTCCCTTCCCCCCCTTTCTGTACATGAATTTATTAATTATTCTGTGTGTTGCAAAGTCTTTCGTTCTCGAGCGAAAATTCGGCACGCACGTTGCGCATTTCTCGCCAAGATTTGCCAGCCTTAAAGGGCTTTTCTATTCTTATTGCTGCACTAATTGAGTTCACATTACTTGCCAAAATAAATGCTGTGCCGTCTGTATTTTTAGCCAAATGTTGCCGTTTTATTAGCTAAACGTGAGTTGGCAACTATGCCGTCTAAATCTCTTGTCTGCCCAAGTAACAGTTGAAAATGTCAATCGATCAAATAAGTGCGTCCGATGGGCTTGGATGGCTTCAGCTTAGCCAACACTTGATACACTACGAGCGTGACTTTGCAGCTTTGCAACACTGACAGAGGGGGGTGGGCGGACTGGGTAGAAGGGTTGCGTGCTACTCAGGGGTAAGCACTTAACACTCTTGTGAAAGGAGGGATGGGAACAGCCACTAGCTCTCTCTTGGATATACCATTAATTTTCCCACTAGTTAACCATGATTACCTTAGTTATTCATTTCGTATTCTTCACACCAATTTCATTAGGCTCAAGAGTCATCTTCAAGTCCAGAATTTTACTTGCCTGCTAATACATATTCCCAGCGAAAATCTTAGGTCGAACTAAGCTGGATTAAATCGAAAAATTCTATAAGATTTGTGGTTGAAAGACCTACAAATTTGAAATTGCTTACTAAAAAATAAATGCTTAACTATTTAAAAAAAAAAAATATGTGTCGAGCTGCAAAGTCAAATCTAAATCCAAAATGTTTTCTTTTTTTAAATCTTCAAAATTTTTTTTTTAAATCTGATTTAAATAGTCATAAATTTTTTACTTTTTCGAAATTTTCGTAAAATATTTTCAAATGATTTAGCTTTTTTTATTTGTTAAACAATAATTTTGTGCTGCACATAGCTGTACATATTATTCGCTAAAAATCTACGTGGAATTCTAATAAAATATTTATTAATTTTTTGATGCAGAGTATTTGCTTTATTTAAAATTCAAAAATAAATTTGTAATTCTTTCAAAGTTAAAATATTAAAGTGATCTCAACTATTGAAAATGAATTGACGCATCTTAAAGTAAATTAATTTTGAAGTTTTATTAAATTTGTATATTGGATTAAAAATATAATATTAAATATGAAGAAATTTTATTTTGTCTGTACATTATTTTGTGATCATTCAATGTTCATTAAATTCCTATTTAAATTTCATATAATCTCAGTTTCAAGACATCATTTTATACCTATTTTATTTTTTTGTTGAGGTAAATAAATCCACAAAAATTATAAACATATTTTCAGTTATAATTTGTAATTTTGGAACACATCTCATTTATTTTCACATATGTTTTCCTCTTCCTTCTTTTGAGTTAAATATTGTATTAATAAATCCTTTAAATATTATGACCTTAATTTTCACCACATTTTGGTTTTCTCTTTTTTAAAAAAATAATTTATAGCGAATTTTAACGATGTATTGTAAATTTTATATTGATTTTAATCCAATGAAATTGCTTCGCTTTGGAAAATGCTGTTAGCACAGTTTCGCCACTGGCTGCTATCCATTTTATGCTCTGCTTGATGGTTCCTCATTTAAGCTGGAAACCCATTAATGATTCTACTTGTCGCTCACAGCGTTAACGAGCCGAGGGCAGCAGTGCGTCAGTCCCTGACACGGTTTATATGCGAGTCTTTGGCCAGAGCCTGCAATTTGGTGTCAGCACATCTCCTTTATCCCATTTCGCAGATAGTTGCCTCAATACGCAAGCTGCCCCCGCTACCCCATCCCACCGTGCCACAAGTGCAACCTAACGAGCAGCAAGTGCTGCAGCAAAAGTTGTCGTTTTTTTTCCCCATTTTTTGTTCAATTTTTTTTTGTTCTGTGGTCTGACAATTTAATTGATGTAGCTGTATGCACACATAGACGGGTCAAACACATGTGCACACTGGTTAAAGTCAACCTTTTGAACAAACCGCTAAAAAATGACACCTACTACAACAGAGAAAGAGAGACAGATAGGCAGAGGGAGAGAGAGGGGCAGCCGCCCGAAAAGGTAAGCCGAAAGTAGGTCAGGCATGCAACCTGCTGTCAACGCTGGATAATTGGAGAGGGTGCCCAGCACTCATCAGTTGCAAGTTACAACAGTGAAATGGCAGTGCGACTACAACATATACTACAAATATATACATATATATATATATATATTTATAAAGACACTGCAAGCGATTTTCGATTAATGGCTTCAAAATTTGATTTTGTTTGACACGCGGCTGACACAACTAATAAATTTCCATAGCACTTTGATGGATCACCCAGTGCGCGGAGGATGGGGACTCAGCAGCCTCCTGCACTGCTGATTGATTGTCCGGCGCTCCGATAAGCCAAGTTGCAACAAAAACAAAACACGACGACTCCGACTCCGAATACTAACTATTGACAAAGTCGATAGCTGACAGATAAGCGCCTGATTAGCAGTCGCACTCGGCCCAGTCCAAATATTTACCCAGTTATTCACTAGTGACACGATCGCATATCATATAAATGCGATATTTATAAATATATATATATATATATATATATATATTTATTTATATTCACCACCTCCTCTCGTTGTTGGCCATCAATCAATTGGCCTGTTTGCACAGGCAGCCAACGCGCCGTTTTGAGAGTTGTAAATTTTACAACATAATTTCTGATAATTTAACCATATCTTTGCTTCTTGGAGTGCGGCAGGCAGGCACTTCAACAGTGGCAAGCACTTTGCATGTGTTTTATGATATTCGACATAGATTTATTTTTTAAACACATAAATACATATATCTGTATTTACCCCCAATAAACAGCAGTAGCGATAAACAAACAAACAAACAAACCGAAAAGCGGCAAAAGGGTTCTTTTTACTGCATTTTTTTGGCAGCACCTCGTAAAACACTTTTGGATTTTATACTCAGTAAGTAGTAAATAAGAAATGTCTTCAACGATAAATGGCTAGCGTAAAATAACATATATATTTTTATATAAATATTTAATCTGTTTGATTTATGAGCTTACAACACAACATCCAATATATAATTCAATATGCTCGACGCTGAAATAATATTTTTTTAAAAATGCTGCCAACCTAAAAGCGTCGATAAAACTTTGACATTTTATATCAGATTTACTATTAATTAATTATTTCCTGAATATTAAGAATAGGTAATGTAATGTCCATCAATTTTAAATGTATTTTCTGCATGATTTTATTTTGTAAAATCGCAAAATGCTAACAGCGAAATATGTAAATTCGTTTTGCATTAATTTATCAAACAATAAATATGACAAAAGATGACAGCTAATTGATATTAGATATCAAATTAAATTCGCATTACCATTTTCAAATGATGATATTTATTTGTATCTATATATATATTAATGAATATCCGAAGGCAACTCACCGATTAAACGGAGAACCTCGTGCAAATTGAGAAATATATTCAAATGGGTTTGCCCACTGCTGAGCAGCGCCAGAAATAATCCGATTGTGAAGATGCCTTTAAAGTTATTCTCCATTGTGGCCGTTGAATTGAATAAAAAATATCACTTGAATTAACTACACTTGACGCTCTTATTGTTTAATTAATAATTGCTTGTTAATTGTTTGACTCGGCTGCTGCAAACTTTTCAATCATTAATTTAATATCAATTTGTTGATTTGATGGCGCGCATTTTGCGTTTAAATATTTCACAGTGCATTTGGCACTTTTGCCTCGCCTCGCCTTTGATTCTGAATTCGACTCAGGTTCAGACGACGCTCATATTCCAATCGGAATTATCACGTAGCGTTGCACTCGGTAGTTAGGCGACAGCACTAAGACAAAATTTTGCCCGTGTTTGGTTCTTGGTCTTGTTTATCCGCAACGAATTTTCGTTGATGCGCGCACCGTGACGATTTTCCACAAACTGTCAACTGGATAAACAAAACAATGCTAATGCTCGAGTATCTTTCAGATACTTTTAACAGTTCCTGTTAATTTGTGCACGCGCTGTTATCTGTTAAATGTGTTCCTTCGAATACAGCCACAGTGGCTGTTATTGCTGCATCGTTCGAACAGCTGTTTTCGAATTTTCGAACTCGAACTGAGAAGAGTATGCTCTGTTATGCTTATGTTAGAGTCCTGTTACGCCCTGTTATTTTTGAACAGTTTATTAGTTTAATATGGAATCTAATCAGTGCCTTAATAACTTGCTTGAAGATTAATAAAATCTATATTTGCTAAAAATGTTTAAGATAGATTTTAATTTGTTTATTGGCATGTTACTGAGATCAAATGCTAACGTCCAATTTATGACAATATTAATGTTAATGCAAGTGCGCCACCTACCGTTACTTGTATGCACTAAGCGTAGCAGTATAACAGTTTCAGGGGTAATTTTGAGGGGTAAGCTAAGATGGTAATTTCTGCAAAATTAATATGTATATTATTATTTTTGCAGTTTTAGTTAGGCTTTAAAATAAATAAAATAAAATAACTTTAAGATGTGAAATGTAATTTTAAATGCGTAAGCAGTTATGTATGTTTATTTAAATATAAATATAATACAATTAGCTGCACTTTGGACTTAATTTAAGAACGGAAACAAATGTCATATAAGCATGAATAAATAGCACATAAAACTGGCAATATTTTTGTAATGAAAATATCAATAATATTACGGTAATTTAAGCATACGTATTAAATAATAGTACCTCATATTATACTAGTATTTAACTTTTGAATACTAACTGGACAATCGATTAAGTTTACACATTTGACACAAAACTTTGGCTTAAGCACATTTTAAACATTAAAAATAAATTAAATAATTTAGAGATTACTCATTAACTGTTAGCTGATCCATGGAACTCAGCGTTGTCTCTATTAGCAAATTGTAGTCCAACTCATTGAGGCTCGCCTTGGCGGTTAACAAATCCAGAAATGAGTCCAGCGGCGACAAAGTTTCCGCAGTCAGATCTAACAAAAGAATAAAAACAAATGTGAGTAAATTGGCATAAATAAATGTGGATACATTAAACTACAGACAGGCAGACAGACAGACACTGGCTAATACACAGTGCTTACCAACCAGCATCGCGGCTAACTATATATGTATATATATATATACAATATCTCATATATGATTACCACATCGCTGCTCGCTGCACAATTATAAAGCTGACAATGCTTAAAATGGTTGTGGTTAAAATGACAAGCAACAAAACCAAAATCAACGAATGGCAAACAACTGTTGTCGGCTTGCCCAGTGCTAAGTGGTATTAATAAAATGATGCAATGAAAATGAATATGAAAATTAAATGAAAAGCAAAAAGGTAAAATAAAAATTCCCTCGCGATTCTTACCGCTCCTGGTGTGCATACGTGATTGGGAGACGCCGCCAGAGCCGCGTCGCTGTGGCGGCTCCTGGTGATGACCCGACAGAATGTTGGCCGCATGCTCGCGTCCACGGATCATAAGGCTCTCGGGATGCTGCCAGCACTTGAGCAGGCGCTGAGCACGCTGCTTGGGCAGAGCCGACAGCAGCGACAATTTGCGTTCGATGCCCGTCGACGAGTCCTCAATATCTGAAGGATAAATAACAATTATATTATATTCGGAATTGAGCAGGTAAATCACATCAAGTCGCACCATAAACAATGCTCTTCATTACGTCCACTTGCAGTTCGAAGACATGATTCTCCACATACTGCAGAAACATGTCATAGTCCAAAGCACGATAGCCAAGATACGTAAAGAACGAGGAGAAACCCTCGGGCAGGGGAAAAGCAATCGATTCCACGGCCAGGCAATAACGCTCCAAAATGAGAAACAGCGAATGCTGCTGATTGCTCGACATCTGATCACTAAAATGAATAAATCATTATTTATATATATATTATATATAATTGCATGAGAGACTCACATCAGTTGGAAGCCACGCAACGTTTCCAAGCGCGCATCCAAGCCAGCGGCGCGACAGACCAGCGAGCAAAGAGCACGCGACAATTCCAACTGGGCGGAGACGAATTGGGAGGCCACGGCATGAACATGAGCCGGCGCCTGGGAACGTTCAAAGAAGGTCTCCTTCAGCCAGCGGAAGCCGGAATGCGGCTTGGACGAGTGCTTCACCAGATGCACGCTCAGCTCGCGCAGATACTGCCAAGAAAAGGAAAAATATATATTTATTTAAGATGCAAAACTAATAAGGGGTAAATAAATTGTTTAAGCTGTAATCCATTATGATCAATCTACAGCTGCATCGCTTCCACTCACCACAGAGAGTACATGCTCTTGCTTGCTGGCAGTGCAGCCCTCGAGCTCGATGAAGGGCAGCACTTCGTTGCTGAAGGGAAAGGCGCTGACGCTGCTGTAGTCGCCGAAGCCACTGCTGCCCGCATCTGGTGTCATGGGCGTTGTGCTGCGAGACAGCGCCTCCGGCTGATAGCAAGCCAGACTAAAGATGAGCTTCTCCGTAACCTGTTCGGCGGCGAAACGTGGCTGCTCCTGCTTGCCGGTTTCGTTGAGCAGCTCCCACAGTCGTGTCCAAATATCGGTGCGATATGGCGAGAGTCGCTGCTGCGGCGACAGCAGCATCATGCTCGTATTATGCAGTGCCTCGTGGGAGATGCCCACGCTGATGTCGGCAACTCGGGCCTGAATGGGTCGCGTCGCAATTGCCGTTGTCAGTGGCAGTAGGCGCATCAGTGGCTTCGCCTCCTCGGGTAAGCCGCGCACAGCGGCCGCATAGCTGCCGGCAACGAGGGCCTCCCTCAGAAGCGCCACCGTGTCTAGCGAGAGAGGACGCTCGAGAATGCTGCTCAAGAGCTCGGCGAGAACTTCCATGTCTCCGGAATGTATGAGGAAATAGTGGATGATGCTAATGCGATTATCCAGCGAGTTATCGTTGCGGAATGCCTCGATCAGGTGTGCTTTGGGCACACTCAGCGACACCAGGTCCAAGGTGGCCGCATCGTAGGCCAAGGCGCCCCATTTGCGCAACGGCACCAGTTGGATGACATCGGGACCGCGATTTTTAACAGCTGGGCAAACAATGTGGCAGGTGGGTTCGTGCTGCAGCCCCACATCTAGCAGATGCACAAAGAATGCCGACGAGACGAGCAGATGATGAGCGCCCTGCAGAGCAAATGTGGGACGCAATAGGCGTGCCTTGTGCCAAGGCACACCGGGCATGACGCAGTGCACCACACAGCCATGATGCAGCAGCGAAACGGAGTATGCAAAGTGGACATCCTGCTGCTGCTGTTGTCGCGCTGTTGCCGCCTGGGCAAACTGTGGCTGCATCGGCTGGTACAGATAATAGTGGCACACGAAGAACATACCCGAACTGTCCGCCAGAATGATCAGATTGAGTGAGCTGTCGTGGACACGCAAAGGCACCACATCGTCATCATAGCTAGGCGTCTCCTCCGAGGCGTGCGTGGGTAGCTTTGGCAAATTCAATGGAATGTTGAGCTAATAACAAGAATTATAAATCAATGTGGAATCTGTTAAAGGATATCTCTTGTCTCGTCCAGCTTACGACTGTTTCAGTTGGCTGCTTCTCGTTAAACTGGAATGCGGAGAGTGTTGGACTCAGAACTGGAGCCGTCTGTTCCCCAATCTGCTCACGTTCGTCCAGCAAACTGAGGCTCACCGCCTTGGGCTTGAGGTGTATGTAGTACAATGCCTGACACTCGGCATCCCACTGGGCCCAGCTAAAGTTCTTGGCCAGTGTCTCATGAGTCAATATGCTGGTGTCCAGATGCCAGGCGCTGCACTCCACTGCACTGCCCGTCTGTGATGATATCGAGCTCTGTTTGACCGTGCAGCTGTACAGCTTGATGGCTGCAAGGAAGTCAAGGGACTCTTTAATAAGATTTAACTTAACATACAGACAGCCACTTACAATCTTCATGGGTGAGCACCAGTAACTTATCCTGCCAGCAGGTGCGCGTTGCACACTCCACGCGCCAGAGGAACTGCGTCATTATCTGGCGTGACGAGGGCTCCGCATTGAGGGGCGTTGGTGTGCTGACCTCGCTACTGCGCACCTCCACAACGAAAGCCTTGTAGCGCTGCTCTGCCTTCAGCACATAAGACAACAAGGTGATACTGCTGTTGATGCTCGCCTGGATGATCTCCACACAGCCGGGCAGTGTCCACAGCACACGCAGCTGTTTTTTCGTTGCATGGAAATGCCCAATGCACGTCTCATTTTTATCGTCCTGTTCAAATATCCAGGTTGTCAGCAGCGAACCATCCTGTTCCTGGCCCAAAATTCGCCATTCGTTTGCCTTTTCTGCAGGCAAAAATAAACAATTTCAATTAGCACAATTACTATTAATTTTATAGCCACAACACTTGCCCTTGTAGCCCTGGGCGGCCAGCAGTCCGCAGAAGTTGGCAGCCAAGTTCTCCTGTCGCAACATTTCAAGTTTAATTTAATTATTTAATAAATAATATTTCAGTTGCCGCATTTCAAAGCAATCGAGAAATCAATAAAACGCCGCGAACGAGTTGGCAACGCGGCAAATCAGCTGTTCGCTGGGTGACCATAATTTCAGTTGATAAGTATATTTGTAGTGTGGCAACGCTACTGCTGCGCTCTTATTAGAAATGGCGCAAAGCACCGTTGTTTTCAATTTAATTAGAAGACATAAGACATAAAAAATGCCAAGTGAAATAATTACGCTACAATTGGGCCAATGCGGCAATCAGAGTAAGTTAATTTATTACAAATATAATTTTATACAGTTGAAAATACAATTCACGCAGTTGGATTCGAGTTCTGGAAGCGATTGTGTTTAGAGCATGGCATCTCACCGGACGGAGTCCTGGAGGATTTTGCGGCCGATGGACACGATCGGAAGGATGTGTTCTTCTATCAGGCAGATGATAATCATTATATTCCACGATCGGTGCTCATCGATCTGGAGCCACGCGTCATACACAACATTATGAGCTCGCCCTACTCCAAGGTAAGCTTGATATTCCCAAATTAATATATATCTGGGATTAATTAAAGTATTAAAGTATAAATCCGTACTCAGCTCTACAATCCGGAAAATGTTTACTTGTCAAAGCATGGTGGCGGCGCGGGCAACAATTGGGCGTCCGGCTTTAGCCAGGGCGAAAAGGTGCATGAGGAGGTATTCGATATATTGGATCGTGAGGCCGATGGCAGTGAATCCCTGGAGGGATTTGTGCTCTGCCATTCAATAGCTGGCGGCACTGGCTCCGGAATGGGTTCCTATGTGCTCGAACGGCTCTCTGACCGGTTTCCCAAGAAGCTGATCCAAACGTACAGTGTGTTTCCCAATCAGGAAGAGATCAGCGATGTTGTCGTCCAGCCCTACAATTCCATACTGACACTCAAAAGGCTCACGAATTGTGCGGATAGCGTTGTGGTGCTGGACAACACAGCATTGAATCGCATTGCCACTGAAAGACTGCACCTGCAAACGCCCACATTCACCCAGATCAACAATCTCGTTTCGACAATCATGAGCGTGAGCACCACCACACTGCGCTATCCATCTTACATGAACAACAATCTAATTGGGCTGATAGCGCCACTGATTCCCACGCCACAGCTGCACTTCCTCATGACTGGCTACACGCCACTAATCACCGACTTGGAGGTGCAGTTAAGAAAATTCTTTTTATTTCGCATATTTAACGAGTCAACAACTTTATCGACAGACAACGACCAATGTGCGGAAGACAACCGTTTTGGATGTGATGCGGAGGCTGCTGCAGCCCAAGAACATGATGGTGTCGTCGACGGCTGACAAGCGCCACTGCTACATCTCCATACTGAACATCATTCAGGGCGAGGTGGATCCCACGCAGGTGCACAAGTCACTGCAGCGCATACGCGAACGCAAGCTGGCCCAATTTATACCCTGGGGTCCCGCGAGCATTCAGGTTGCCTTGTCGCGCAGTTCACCCTACGTGCAGACGGCACACAAAGTGTCCGGTCTGATGATGGCCAATCACACGGGCGTCAGTGCCCTGTTCAACCGCGCTCTGGCCCAGTACGACAAACTGAAGAAGCGCAATGCCTTCCTGGATCAGTTCCGGCGTGAGCCCATGTTTCAGGATGATCTCAACGAGCTGGATTCGGCGCGCGACACCGTTGACTGCCTGGTGCAGGAGTACGAGGCAGCCACGCAGTCGGACTACCAACAGTGGAGTGCCGTTTCAATGGGCGCAAAACCCTAAGTCCAAAATATATTGTGTAATCGTAGTGGGCCCTTGAAATTCGGTATCAGTCTGTGCCTCGAAATATCAACAGCAAAATATATTTATTAACAGATCGAATTATTAGAAAATATATTTATTTTTTTACTAAGCTGGTAATCATTGTATTCGTATGATTGCTAAAATTTTAATCTTGTTTTTATTTCCAGTACACCAGTCATGAGACTGCTCCATTGTTCGTTTAAGAATTTCTTGGATACCATGCAGTATTATCTCGGTAGTGGACTCAAAAGAACTTTCAAAATTTGTGTGCAACTAGGTGGAATAGGATGTTTCCGGCCTTGAAATGAATATGGAATATCACCAGATAGAACCTACCATGAAGTTATAAATAAGCTAATTTATCTACAAGCTTATTCGTAACTTTAAATTATTTTTAGTAGGCCCTGGAAACCGAAAAATATTTTGCTAGCAGTCTGAATATTTACTAAGTTTTTCATTATTAGTTCGAAATTCATGTTGTGAACACGTACAAAATTTGTAAAAAAAAATTTAGATTATTATTTTGTTAATTGTTCTCCAAAGCGAAATCCAATTTAGAAAAAAATTACATCTCCTTGGCCATATACTAAAAAATCGTATGTATTTTAGAGTAAAATGGAGATATACTGTGCAATAATCAATTATTTTGCAGGACATGTGCTGTGGTCCTGCTGGTTGGTGTTCCTTCTGTGGTCCTCCGTGTGGCGGACCCTGCAAGCAAGTCTGTTGCATTGAGATGTGTTACTCGCCCTGCACCCCGGCCTACTTGCAATGTGGATTCTGCTGCAACTGAGTTGAGAACTCAAAAAATGTGATCAGGCGTTGGCAAAGTCTAATCACAGCTTAGGAACCAGCTCGCAAACCAGCATATTGTGGATGAACATAACATAACATAACATAACATAATAATAATGTAAAACCAAAAAAAAATATTAAAACAACTGTCTATAACAAACTGTTTACAATTTAAAATAGATCTGCTTTTGACGGACATATATCATATTCCCGTAAAATATCTTCTAGAATGAGAGGCAAAATCGGAAGGCATTCTTCCATGAATCGTACCCTTTGCAAGGATTGGCTTTAAGTCCAGACAGCCCAATTTTTACATAGCCTTACATATGATAAGCCTTATCAAGATTATTTTATTTAAAATAAAACCACATTTCTAACAAAATTGATATTTGAAAAACGCGTCAGTTGTCGATGAACTTGGCTGTGGTCCGCGGGAACTAATGTTCTAAATTTAAAGTCTTATAAGATCGGCTTGTAGGAGTACCTACTGATTCGTACCTGTTGTTGCTTTTCATAGACTTTATAAGGTCGAAGATACTTTCTCTTGCCAGATTTATACTTTTATACAGATTTGTTATACCTCTTTAAGCAATTTATAATGCATATAAGAAATTGCACTTAACTATATGCATATTGTGTCCTTATTAATCTTAAACTGTAAATCTCGATTTATATTTCTACTTTCCAGTCAAAAATACCTCTAATAGATTTCTGAAAAATTTCAATAGGCCATGCTTTATTATCCAATGCCAAGTTTTGAAAAAAGTAAATGCTTCAGTTTCTAGGCAAAACTCTAGCTGAAAGGTAGGCTCAAATTTTCGTTCACCAGTTAACAGACCAAATTGCTTTGGTGAGTATTTTCAAGTTTTCAAATAAAATCGAAATAGATGCAACTAATTTCAAAAGATTCTAGATCCCCAGCATGTGCTGCCAAAGTCGGTATTACCGGGAAACACCCTGTGTCCAATGTTGCCTCATCGACTGCAGCTACAGCTGCTATCGCACCAGATGCTCTGGACCCTGTGGTCCATGTGGCACTGGGAGTCCTTGTTGCGGCGGAGCCACCGGCGATTTAAACTATAAATATTCCTTCTTTGGTCTGCACTTGCTGTAACTGGACAAAATCTGCATCTGCTGGGGATGATTATTTAGCCATAATTTATTGGCTGTTTCAAATCATATGTAAATCGAATAATGTATATAATATTTTATAAATATTTATTTAAGCGCTAAAAATATCGGTACTTACTTTCCTTTTGTATTAAGTCATGCGTTAATTTATTAAAAACGAAATTATTTATTTTGTTTTTTTTTGTGATGGAAATAGAAAATTTTACAATACAATTGCTGTTGTTGCTGTTTGTCTTTTATTATTACTGTTACACAACATTTTTTAAATGTTAATTAATACAATATATAATAATAATAATAATTACATTTTTAATTATTTACTTCGAAAATTGTGGCCCCTAAGCATTTAAAAGACTTTTATATTTGCTTCAAGTTCTGGTTTGGTTGTTGTTTTTTTTGTTTGTTTTTTTTTTTTAATTTTTGTAGATTTTTTTTGTTGTAATTCGAGTACAATATCAATCAAATTCATACAAATTAGTTCATATCGAACTGGTTTTTTTTTCGTTTCGTTTCCATTCGCGCAAATTGCTAAAGTTTCAGTTTTTTTATTGGTGTATAAAAATATTTGTATATATTTTACCATTTTAGCGTGTTATTCTTTTTACCATTTTTTTCCTCTTACACATTAGAATAATGAGTGTTCTCGTTTATCTTGATTTTCTTTTTCTTTTTTGTTTTGTTTTAGTATCATTTATGCATACAATTATAATCGTAATAATAATAGTTTAATGAGTTAATAACGTTCACATTTATTACATCGGTAATCCGTAATCGATATACATAATTATTACGGTTCCTTTATGTATATATATATGTATGTATATATATATTATGTATATGTAAGTTATGTATTTCATTAATTAGCTTTTTCTTGTTGTTGCTTTCAAGTACATAATAATAAAAATATGAATACATAAAAATATACTCCGAGTAAATGCTTTTCATATGCGTTTAGTTCTTGAGAATTGCTGTGCTTTTATTGTGGGCTTAAGTTGTATGGGTAAAAATTACATATGCAGGGTGTCCACTGTGCTACTCAGAGCGAATAGAGAAGAGGAGAGTGTGTATGTGGGCGTGTGTGTGTGTGGGTATGTGGATGTGTGTCTGAGTGTGTGTGTATTATGTGATTGTTTATTGGCAGTTAATTAGTTAGTTAGTTATTCAGTTGAAATTCAAATCATAAGCAATACTGAATGAGTTTAGTGATTTGTATCTGTATTTGTAACTGTGTTTTTTTTCTGTATGTGTGTGTGTTTGTATCTGCGTTGTTAAAAGATTGTGTGTAGATTACTCTACTATATGCATTATATAAGAAAACAGTGTGCATATAGTATGCATTGGTGGGTGTGTGTGTTTTTCTTTTCTTTTATTTTTTTTTGTTTATATCGTTTTTCATTTCCTCATTCCGTTTTCTCAACTCATTAACATAAATTTAACAATTTCCCGAAACAGCCAAGAGAGCGGTCGACCCATGTCGACCCATCATCACTCCCATTGATATATTATTTACCTTTCAGTCCATTAGTCCATTTTTCTTTGTATTTTCTTATTTATTTCATTTTTTTTTTTTTGTTTTTGGTAATTTTTTTGGTTTTTTGTTTTTGTTTTAACAAACTTTCATTCACATTAAAAAACTAAATTTGAGCGAAATATGCTTTAACTAAGAGATGTGTTTGTTTATTTGTGTTTATCCCTTTGTGTCTTGAAGAAATAACCATATAGAAAACATGTTTTTTATAGTAAAAATAGGTATCCATATATGTGTGTATGTGTGTGTGTGTGTGTATATGCATCTGTGTTTGTGTGTATGTATGTATGTATGTATGTATATAAAGCCATTTAGCAACACCCTGTATACTATGTTTATTTTTTAAAATTCAACTTGATGTTCGTTTTTTGTTCTTAGCAGAGAGTTCAATGGTCAAATCAATGGTAAAATGTTAAGTTTATAGAGTAAAAATGCTTAAAACGTTCGCTAAAACATATCAACTTAATTGTAACGACATTTAACATTAAATTGGTGTTTCAATATTTTTTTTTTTCTTTTTTCTTTTTGGTTTTTTTTTTTTTTGTTTAATAATTATAAAAATACATATGTATATTGACATATAATAATTTGTAAAATGACTAGATGATGATTCCATGATCTGCACTATATCTAGGATGTAAGTATGTATGTATTTGTATATATACTAGATGTAAATGCATGAATATGACTGTAAAAGCTAACAAATTTGCATATGTCAATTAGAATTCTTAGCAAATTTCATTGTGTGTGTGTGATTTATCTTGTGTATGCATTGGTGTGTGTGTGTGCGGTTCGACCGTAGAGACTCATTACACTAGATCTAGTAATTTGCAATACTTTCATATTTCTTATCTTTTGTTGATTTTTTTTTTGAGTCCCAAAATTGATTTAAATTATTTATGTATGTAATTATTAAATTGTAAAAACGTAAACATCCAATTAGCAATAGGTAATCAAGATGAAAACAACTTCAACGTAAAGTTCAAAGACGAAAAAAGCATTGTTCAATAATGGAATGATTAAAATAGATTTCATAACTGCATCAAACATAACCTAAATTGTGTGTGTGTTTTAAATATATATAATTATTTGTTGTTTAGCTTAGTAATTTCGATCAATTCAATTGTAAATCTATACAATTTGTGTATTCTGGCTGGAGGATTCGGTCTGCCAAGCTGTTGTGCATTTTACGCGACACTGCAAATAAAAAAGTGCGAAACAAATGATATTTGATACACATGTAAATAAATATATAATATAATCAAATAAATAAAACAACGCAAATCTGATTTTTTTTTTGGTTTTTTTCCATTTTTGAAAACAACTCAAATAACTTTAATCTTTAATTGATGTACAAACAACGAACAAATATTATAATAGCAAAGAAATACAAAAATACGTAGTTAATACCATTTGTAAAAATAAATACTAATATATCAATATGTAAATTGAAAACAAAATGTATACAAATTAAAAATTATAAATATATATGTAATTACAAAAAGAAAAATCAACTTATTGCAAATTTATTAACAATTTCTAATGTTTTTGTTTTTATACTCATTTTTACTCATTTTTTTTTTGTATTATTATTATTATTTGATTTGTCATGCTGACTTGATCTATGCATGTGTGGTGAGCATAGTACATAGTTTAGGTAAGTAATGCTTACTATTAAATGCTTGAAGATGCGGCGTATAAATATTTTTTAAAATACAAATACAAACTACAAATGCTTGGATATGAATGTGTTGGTAGTCTTCAATAGGAAGTATAAGCAGCTAACAACAAACAGTTATGTATATGCACTCTATATATATTTTAAATGTAATGTATTACATGTATACATATATATATATAACTATATACTATAAATATTTTTTTTATTACTTTTCCATTGGTTCTTACAAATAGAAAATATGCTGAAAATTGTGTGTTTTCTGTTCTCATCATTTGTTTTTTTTTTCGTCTTGCGCGCAAAGTAAAAGATGGCTTAAAGCGATAGTTTACAGAGTTCAGTTTATAGATGAAGTGAGAAAAGTGAAACATTTTGCATAAAATATAAAAAAAAAACAGAAAGTGTTTTTTTTTTTTTAGAAAATTCCCTAAACGAGTCGCATTCCAATTTTCATAAAATTTATGTTTTTATTATAAGTTTTTTTTTTTTTTTGGTTTTTTGTTTCACGTTTACGTTTTCGAAGCAGTCTAAGATTTTGTTGTTTCTTATTCTTTGTTGAGTGTCATAAAAAATGTGTTAAATATTAAGTTCACTACTAATTCCTTAAAGACACAAGCACACATGTATTTAGGTAAGTACATGTGTATGTTGTTGTAGTTGTAAGTATTTATATGTATGCACATGTATAGATATATATATATATATATACTCATAAATTAGCAACATTTTTAATATATATATATATATAGATGTATGTATATAGTAGTATATGTATATTTATGTGTAAATGTTCACGTGTAAAAATCAGTCATAGTTAATTGTTTATCAATTACGTTCGCATACATCTGCATGAGAATGTGTGTGTGTGTGCCGTCTAAAAGAGAGAGTTAGTTCACACACACACGCACACAGAGCACATGCATGCACTAATGCATTACTATGTATGTAATTATGTATGTTGTTGTTTGCTCAGTGTGACCATATATCAATTGTAAGAGTTATTATTATGCTTTTTTTTTTGTTTCTCGAATTGAACTTGTATTTTAATTTAACCGTAATCTTAGATTGAGAAAACTATGGGCGACAACAACAATGAAAAATTGTACATATGTATGTATGTATGCATGTTATGTATGTATATCTATATCTATATATCTATATATGTATGTCGACAAACAGACAGACACTACGCAAAAGCAAGCTTTTATTAATTGATGTAGGTAATGTTTTAAAAATATACTCATACAATTATTGGCATGTATGTATGTAAGTATGTATGTTTGTATGCATATGTAATTGTTATACTGGGGTTCGCTAACATTTAACATTCTCGTATCCTGTGTGTTGGGACTTATCTACAATAAATACGCATATTATTATATTATATTATTGTAAGTAGTTTGCGAGTTGAATTCATTCTCTATGCCGACGGATAATAGAACTTTAGCTGTCTACTAACAAAATAAAGTTAAAAAAAAAAACACATAAATTGTCATACATTTCGTATGTATGCAATTCTCTTGCTGAATTTCATTTGATGCCATTTTAGTTTTCACTATGTTTTTGTATATAGTCTAATAATACTTAAAAAACACTTCTACGAAGCCAGTTTGAATTTTGTTTATTAGTTCGCTGCTGCTGCTTGTCAATATCGATTACGTTATCGTTATCGTTACCTTTATCGATTCTGATTCTTATTCTTTTAATTTTTTTTTATTTTATAATTTTTTCTTATACATGTACAAAATCTAAATTCCGTACAAAATGCTCAACAATGCGTAGAATACGCAAATTTATCTTTTAGTTTATGTTTTTTTTTGTTTTTGTTATGGCTTTTGCTTTTTGTTTGCGTATGCTTTTGCTTATCATTTCGCTTTGATTTGCGTTTTTTTTTTTGTTTTGTTTGCTTAATAACATTTATCAAAAATATAAACTACATTAAAAATTATTTTTGCATATCCGTTTCATATACAGGGGCTTATCGTCATCCTACATCTATTTAACTTGTGCCGACAGTCTCAACCTCAAAACTCAAACTCAACTCCAACCAACACCAAACTAAACCATTGCCCTATTTAATATGTACGGTATATGTATGTACGTATATATGCATGCATGTATGTATGTATGTATGAATGTGTATATGTATGTACGAATGCATGTATATGTTATATGTAAACGACTTTGGACTGCTGTTAAGTTAAGTTAGTAAATTTTTTTTCTCAGATTTAATATTAGTGTAACATTCATAGCCTAACAATGAAAAAGTGTTGCCTACACATCATCAGCACTTTATGCTTATATCTATGCCTTCGATTATCGGTTATCAGTTATCGCTGATGATTTCGATAATTCAATTTTATATTCAATCTTGGTGGTAGTGGTGAGTGAAACGATTAATGATTTTCAAACGAGGCGGCGCCCAAAACTAATCACAAATGGCGGCACACGCATACCAACTACATATAGTTAATGAATTTAACATACATATACGTAATATGTACATGGTATATATATAAATATAAATAGATGGGGTATATGCCTTAAAATTCACGAATGGCCAAACCTGAGCTTCATAGTTATCGTTTATCGATACTCCGCTCAAGTCGTGGCTTTTTTGTTTGTGTGTGTTTATTATGTGTATATTTAAGAGAGCACAGTTAATTGGCGGTATAAAAAGTTTACACGTTAGTAGTGTAATTTTTTTTTTGTTTCTTTTTTTAATTTTTTTTTTTGTTTGAAAAAAATACATATTTTTAAAATGTTCAATATGTGTCTGTATGTATATAGAGATTTATGTAATTATATATACATGTATATATATATATATAGTTTATTTTTGATAGATAGCGCATAATGTGTTACAGTTACACGATTTAGCTTACATAAATATGTTTTGGGCTTTAGTTCTTTAAATATATATACCTACACAAATATATATATTTAAAAAATTGTTACATATTCATTTTGCACAGTCTATTAGATTCTCAATTCATAAAATTGTTATCAACATACATTTATATCATATATATATATATTTTTTTAGAGTTAAATTTTTTAATTTTCAATTTGTTGTTTTTTTTCTTGTCCATGTACACAATGCACTCAAAATGCATCTTTTGAATGTTCTGTATGTTGGCGAGGGGGCGGGGGAAGCGCAAGCGAAAAGGCGCGCAAGCGAGCGAGCGAGAGAGGAATGTAATATACTAAACGCCTGCATGGGGCCAACTGTAACTGCACTGTAATCGTCTGTAAGTTAACAGCGGCACGCGTTAACATCATGTTATGGGCGCAAAGAAAAAATAAAAATATATCAAATAATAAATAAAAACACAAAGCAAAAGTTTTTTTTTTTTGTCGGAATATATATATAAAAAATCATTTAATTATGTACTTTTGTGGCGGTTTACGTGTGGTTGGTTGTGTATTAGTATTTTAATTTTACAACAATTTATATTATTCATTTAAAAAGTGTCGCTTGCAATATGATGTTAATAATAATAATATTAATGTTATTTGTGTCCCTTTTTTGTTGTTGTGTGTAACATTTAAAAACGTAATAATAAAATGTAATAGTAAACATAAAAAACAAATAAGCACAAGTCAAATAGTCGGCTGGTTTCTTTCATTTTTTTTTTTGTAATTTTTGTTGTTGCTTTTCTTTGCATTATTGTTGCTGCTGATGTTGTTGTTTTTGTTGTGCAAGTGTCAATACTCTAATATAATGAATAATAATAATAAATACAATTAAATAGTTGTATGCACACACATATATTAATGTACACATATATATGTTTTTAGGCCATAATAAATACCATAAATTAGCAGTTTCGCTTTTGTGTATGATTAACAATTTTATGTATATAAAAAATTTTCAACAGTTTCAGTTTTGGTGTCAAGTAAAAAGTTCTCACAAGAAATTTACAATACTTTGTTTTACCGTTCCATTAGAGCTAAACACACACAATTACAATTACATATTACATATTAAATTACAGTACATGAATTAATTAGTTTATAGTTTACAACAAGCATTAAAACTAAGAACTGCACGAAGCATATTACAAATACATACAAATACACACATACATATACACTACTATCTGGGTAGGGTATATTATGTGTTGTATATTATGTAGTTGTTGGTTTTATTTTTCGTTTTTATTTAAACTACCATTTAATAATCTCACTTAAGTGAAAAACGAACGAACTTCAAATTCTAAAATGCAAATTACTAAACAATATTCAAGCGTTTTTCAAAAACAAATTATAAGAAATAATAAAAAGAAACAATAAGCAAAGTATAAAATTTAAATGTAATAAATTCTAGAACCTATGCGTTAAATTTGGGGTAACCCAAGCATAATCCAACAAATATATATATAATATTATATATATATATATAGACTGATTTTACTCAGCATTTGTAAATTATAAAATAAACATTTTTTAAATGCTGTTCCTGTTACTGTTGCGTTTGTAGTCTCAAAAGTTCATACAGTTGCTCTATGATTTATTTTATTTTTAATTTGTTTTTATTATTCTTATTATTTTATTTAATCATTTCATGAATCGATTCTAAACCGTGCGAAATGTGTATTGTTGAAATTGAATTGGGAAATGAACTTAGCAACGGTTAAAAATTCAAGTTTTTAAGATTTTAAATTTCGAGCTTGTGTCTAAGAAATTAATAAATTGTTATTTTTTATTACTAAGATCTCATTAATAAGAATTTCGATTAATTGAGATTTTGTTTTATACTTAAGTTGCTTCAATTTAATAAATATATATATTTATAAATATATATATATATAGTAATCATTTATAATAATAAATTGTTTAAGTCTTCTGCGCTGATTGCCAACCATTTTTAGTGTTATTTTGCTTCATCATTTTTGATTTTATATATATATATTTAAATTGTGTTTTAATGTTTTCACAGCAGCAAAAACATTATCTAATATTTGAAAATTTCATATTCTTTCTAATAAATTTAAAATTTGTTTTTTAATTCGATGCACACTACCAACAAAAATAGCAATTTGAATTTGTAATTTGAACAATTAGAAAGTTCTCGGATAAGCAAAAGCTTAAATTCTAGAACAAAAAAACAAACTCTAAACAAACAGAAAAATAAAATAAATAAACACGTTTGTTGCACACACACGCACACATACACATACATATATAAAAACAGTACTACATTTATATTTGTATGTATGCGTGTCGATTAACAGAACAATTAAGAACAATAATTTTTAGCTATTTTGCAGTACGTTTAGCTGGAGTTTTTAAAAATTAAGAAGCGGCAATGTCTGTTTTCTTTTTTATTTAAGTATTAGTTATTATTTGTATATGTTGTAGTCGTTTTTGTATTTATGAATAATAATAATAATAAAACAATGAAACATAAAAACTAAGCGAGTATAAAAAAGTTGTGTTTTGTTGGTCTTGTTTTGTTGTTGTTGTTGTTGTTGGTAAAAAAGTAGCAAACATTTTATAATATTTTCAATAATTAATAATAATAATAAGTAGTAATAATAATCAAAATACATATATGCATATAAATAATCAGTTATCAGTAATCAATAAGTTTACAATCAAAAAATAATTTATAAACATAAAAAACAGTTCAATATATATATATCAAATTTTCTCATAATTTTTTTAGTTTTGTTGTTGTTTTTATATGCAATCAAAAAGAATAACAAACAATTTGCGTCTTATGCCTAAAATTACAATCAATAAAATATTCATTTATGCTCGATCTACTTGTGTAAAATTGTTGAAGCAGTTATTAAAAATTATCTTTTGTTTTCTTCGATTCATTTTTTTTTTTTGTAGTTATTTTTATTTTTAGATATTTTGTTTTTTTTTTTTGTTTGCCTATGCAACGAGACGAGCGAACATAAAAAAGTGGAGGGATTTTCTTGCTGGTGTTTTTTGTGTATTATTTTATAAATCGAAATGTTATTAAAACAAAAAAAGAGACTTTTGCAACGGCCAAAAAGGCGACATTTGAGTTTTTTTTTTATGCTTATTTTAACGAATTAAGCAAAAATACTAATACACAAATACAAATATTAAATATAAAAAAAAACACATCAAGTCTTAACATGGTGTAAAAAACAAAATTCAACAATAATTTAAAAAGGTAATAATAAAAATATAGTTAGGTATACAATATAATATATTAATATAAAAGAGAGAGACAGATAGAGAGTGAGAGAGATAAAGAGTTCTTTCTATATGCTATGAGAAGGGCAGAGATAAGAAAGAGAGAGAGTTGGGTGGGGGGAGGGGTGTACAGTAGACAGCGACAGACTAAAAAGAGAGAGAATCGCGCGCGCAAGTCAGAGTTGCCAACTTGTTTTCTAAATTCTACATTTTTTGTTTTGTTTTCTTTTCTTCTATTATTAATTGTAGTTTGATTTCGTTTTTGTTTTTGTTGTGTCTGTTTTTTGTGAATTGTGGGGGGTCTGTCTGGGGGAGGGAGGGATGCTCTCTGCTTACATACCCACTGGCGCTAGTTGCACATAGCGATAGATATAGAGACGATAGTCCTTGCTGGCTAGGACAACACTGCCATCATCCATGAGCGCCACATCGAAGCACTGTGCATGCTTCACCTTTGACTCCAGCGCCGAGATCAACTGACCATCCTGCGTGAATATGGTCAAATTGAAATTGTTGTGATTGTCCGCAATTAGTATTTCGCCATTGGCATTGATGCCAACACCAATCGGATAGTTGGTGATGCCCTCGCCGCCAATCTGCCGCAGATATTGCCCCTCATAGTTGAACACCTTGACGCAATGCGCCCGATTGTCACTGATAAAGATCTCCTGCTTGTCGTTGACCACCACCCCGTTGGGGAACTCCAAATGCTTCGAGCAGCCAAACTTGTGCAGCACATTGCCATTCTGATCAAAGATAATCACACGCATCACCTTGCACTCCACGACTATGATGCGACCCTTGTTATCAACGGTTACGCCACGCGGATGCTGCAAAATTGTCGCTCCGAATTTACGCACAAATTGTCCATACTGATTATAGATCTGTATCTGGTGTGTCGGCGAACGTTCGGTGACAATAATGTCACCCGAATTACGAACGACAGCCACGCGATTCGGATAGAGCAGCTGCGAGTCACGTTTGCCGCACTCGCCAAACTGGAACTTGAAGCGTCCCTCCTTGTCAAAGATCTGGATGCGATGATTATTCGTATCGGCCACAATGATATCGTTCTGTGCGTTGACAGCAACGCCGCTTGGCTCCGTAAATTGTCCCTCCATAACGCCAAATTCACCAAACTTGCAGTGATAGATCATCTTCTGGCGCTTGATCTGTGATTTGGGTGGATAGATGGAGGCCGAGAGCAGTTTGTTGGTCAAGTCCAAGAGTGATTCGCTGCTGACAGCGCTATTGTTGCTGCTCCCATTCAAATTGACCGACGACAAACTGGCGAAGGCATCAACCACAGCCGAGCTGCTGCTGTTGCTGCCATTGTTGCCCACACTGCCAATGGTGGCCGCCGACGATGTGTTGAACAAGTTATCGCTGCCGCCGTTGCTCCACTTCTCGTAGGGATTGTAGTGGGACATGCTGGTGGCACGCTTCGGCAACAGTTCACCGAAATGCTGCTGCAAATCATTGTTGAGATTACGTTCGCGACCGCCCAGCAAGAGGCAATTGCCGCCATTGGTGTAACTGTTGCTGCCATTGCTGCTGTTGTCCAAAAGGCTGCTCAGTCCGAGGCCTGGCAGCAGCTGTTGCTGCTGCTGCAGCTGCAAGTGTTGCTGATGATGATGATGGCTGCCTGCGCTGCTGGCGCTGCTGTTGCTCGCACTCTGTGTGGGCCGGGCAATAGGCGGCTGTTTGCTGTGTCCATGTCCGTGTCCGTGGAGCACATGACCGTTGTGATTGTGACCGTTGAGATGGTGAGCCAAGCTCAGGCTCGACTCCGAGCAGTTGTTACTATTGGAGCCGGCCGCTGCAACAGCCGCAGCGGCAGCAGCACTATTGCTGGCGCGAATATAGCCAAAGGTGTTGCGAACACCGGCCTGAATCGATTGATAGTTGGACATGAACTCCAGCTCGAAGGGCAATTGCAAATCCTGCATGCCGGACTGCAGCTGCTGCTCGAGCGTTTTGCGCAGAAGGAGCGCCTCGGCGAGCAGGGGCGATTGGACGCCACCGCCGTTGTTGGGCGAACGCTCGAGTGCCTCGCAGGCGGCGAGGCCCTTGTCAATGATATCCTTGGCACGTTGCAGCCAAATCGCATTGCTGTTGACCTTCGTCGTGAAGAAAGATTCGAGTTCCTTGAGCAGCTCCGTTTTGCGCTCATCCAACATGGAGGCAAAGAACTGATGCGTCTCGTTCAGTTCGTTGTGCGCTTTCGAATACTGCAACTTGACCTTGGACACATTCTGCTCGGCGCTGCCGGCAATTGCAACCATCTCACCAATCTTGCCACGCAAATCGGCGAGCAGCGTTTGCAATGCTGCCTCGTTGCCACTTGATGTGGCCGATGTTGCTGTTGCTGCTGCTGCCGGCGATTGGACATTCTCCAGCTCGTGCAGACCGCTCGAATGCTCGAGGACGATGCACTCCTTGCACACCAGAGTGCAGCACGTGCGGCAGCTAAACTTTAACAACTCATGCTTGTGGCGTGCACAGAAAAGTTGTCGCTGCTGTTGTTGTTGCTGCTGCTGCTGCTGCTGCTGTTGTTGTTGCTGTTGTTGTTGCAAGTGGGTTGCATAGAGTGTGTCGTGTTGCTGCTGTTGCTGCTGTTCCTGTGAGTTGTTGGCTGCCGCTGCTGCTGCCAGCACAATCTTTGACAGCTGTGACATTGGCTGCTGCGGCTGTGACTCTGTCAATTGTGATTGTTGCTGCTGCTGTTGCAGTTGTTGCTGTTGCTGCTGCTGTTGCGCCAGCATCATTGTTAGCGAACTGGCGTATTTAAAATCGCTCGATGCTGGATTGTTGCTGCTGTTGGTCGTGTTGCTGATGCCGATGCTACCGATGCTGCCTAAGCTGCTGCTGCTGCTGCCGCCGCCGCTGCTCGTCGCCTCGAAGCCCTTAATCAGGCAAACATTGTGGCCGGTGAAACAGTGCATAAATTCGTGAGCCGTCACACAATTGGAGCACAAGTAGCTCTGGCAATCGAAGCATTTGGCCACCGCACCGCTGCATTTGCTTTTGCATGCGGTGCAACGTGCGGCAGACAAACCATTGTTGCCATTGTTGTTGTTGTTGTTGTTGCTGCTGTTGACATTGATGTTGCTGTTGCTGTTGTTGCCGTTGCCTTTGCCAGCGCCAACAACGAGACTGCTGATGCTATTGTTGCTGCTGTTGTTGCTGGGCAAATTGCTGCCAATGACGCCGGGACCATTGCTGGTCACATTGTTGGAGCCACTGATGACGCTGCTGCTGGTGCTGCCGCAGCCGCTGAGGCCGCTGGTCGATGAGCTGGACGACGATGACGACGATGATGACGACGATGACGATGACGAGGAGCAGGATGATGAGCTGGCCGATGAACTGGACGACACTGAGGCCGAGATCGGATGATGCCCATTGATGACAGTCACATCCTGGCGCACCTTAACACCCACCTGACTCCCAGCAATATTATACTCATCGCTGCATATTGCCGAATCACTCGCCGGAGGCGACGAGCCGCTCAATGTCAGCGGTGAGTCGGATAAATAGCCAGCATGCTCATAAGATTCAATCGAGTTGGCACCTCGCATGGAGTCCAGTGATGGTGTCGGCGAAGACGCCATCATTTCTAAACTATTTCTCTTTATATTGCTTCTTGTTATTGTTATTGTTGTCGATCTCCGCTGCCTCTTCCTCTGTCTGTGACTGATAATTTACACTTAAATTGCCGCCACTCAAACACCTGCACATTAAAGAAAGAAAGAGATAGAAAATAAGGTAAATATATATATCAAGGCATATATTAGAAAGTATATATAGTTATTGTCTTAAACGCTTGTTAGTCATTAAAAGCCAATTTATTTGGGCCACGAGTGCTAACACACTCGGAAAAATTATCCGAGATCAGAAGAGGATCTCTTTTTGATTTTGCAATCTTGGATTATTTCAAATTTCTTTAATCTTTTACAGTAAAGTGCTAGGTGTGCTCTTCTTCCCCGAACCCACTTCGATCATAATTAGCTCTTTGTCTTGGTTGGTTATCCCGGAAGATTCGAGAAGAATTTTCTAACAGAAGATTGACAGAAAAAGTGATGAATCAATTCCTCGTCTCCTTCACCACAGCAGCTTCTGCAGAAGGCGCAGATACGAATACCAATCAACCAATGTCCATTGGTAGTTCGAATATACACGAGGTATTCCAGCTAATGATTGACTTCCACTTCAATTGTTTAGCTTAAAGCTATTTTCACACCTTGTCTTGTCTTTTGATGCCTGTACAATTCATCCATAGCAAGTGCAACAACTAAAAAAAAATTTGTTGTCTAAAGAACCTAAACTGAATTAATTTTGGTAAGACATGTATTTGTTGATTCTATATTCAGATCCTTATCACTGCATACAAAAATATGCCTCATTTGAAGAAAGTTGCCAACAGAATATTCTCTAAATAAATTAAACAAATTTATTTTCTCAAATATCAAAAATGACAAAGTTAAAATATTTATCATTTAAATTTTGCACATTTAGAAACCAAATGGAGCTAAATGATTTGCAGCAAATGAGAAGTATTTAAATGGAAACATTCTTTATTTTCAATCAATTAAACTGATTGAATTTACTGATGAACCATTCGTTCGGGTAAATTAGAGTAGGCAAAAATATTTGTTTTTTAGTTGTCAGGTGCATGCCTCATGGGACTTGGCCCAACTCCTTCGTTTTCTGTGTGACTCAGCAAAAAAAAACACAATATATATTTGGTGCCACTCATTCAAAAATTATGAATCACTTTTGTTTTGTTTAATATAATTTTTTGTCTAATTGTCCCGCTCTGTAATCCCCATTTAACCCACTTCCTCGATACCCTTTTCTCCATATTCACCCACCTCCCTCTCCAACACTCTTTCCCGTTTCCCTACTACTTTTGCCAAATGGAAACAAAGTGCTTTTTAACGCAATTCGAGGCTGTACTGCCCCCTTCACCCTATCCAATAAGTGAGTCTCCCCCTCATTGTCATTTGTAGACGTCATCCTAGCAACCCCCTTGCTGTCTACCAGAAGCCACTGGTCTCTCCTTCAACTCCCAATTTCAGCCATCAACAGGAAATGCAATAATCGCACGCACAACGGGGACAACCCCCTCCCTTCTCTATGCGACAGCTTGAACTACTTGAAGAGGGTGCCACACAACCCCTCGGACAGACAGTCAAACAGTCAGGCAAAAAAGTAAACAAGCGACGAGGAACTTTTCTAGATTTCCATTTCCACCATGCACAAACACACACACGCACACATAGAAATAACATCCGTCAACAAAAGCGTCAGTCGCAAGAAGTTGGAAGTGAAAGCAAAAACACCAAAGCCAAAAACCCCGTAACGAAATGAAACGAAAATCAACCCTCGACAAAAAGCGACCAGTGAAGCGGCAAGGCAACAAAGCGCCTCCCTCTACCCCACCCTAAATAAAGTGTGGGGTTATAGGTGGTGCAACTGTCTAGACTGAACGTGTACATCCAACACACACACAGATATATATCTGATATATATATATATGTATATAGCCTGCAAGAGGCATTGACTTACCTTAGTTATTTGTATTTTTTTTGTCTATTTATATAAGTTTTTATTTTGTTTTTTTTTATTTGTTTTTTGTTGTTGTTCTTAGCATTTGTTTAGTGCATTCACTTTTAATGCTGTCGGGGGAAAAAAGAAATGCTGCCAATTTGGCGTTTTATGGTCCTTGTTGTATTTTTTGTTCTTCTTCTCCTCCTTCTTTTGGTTCTTTGCACTTCCTCTCGTTGTTGTTGTTGTAGTTATTGTTATTATAATAATTATTGTTTTTCTTGTTGTTGTTGTCGTCTGTGCAGCGATAACAAGTTAAATATTTTTGTATCATACTTTTTGGGTGCTGCCAATTTCAGTTGCCAATTTCAATAAATGTTGCGCGCACAAAATGCTGCAATGAAAAACAAACACAAAAAATCACATTAAATTATAAATTTTGTTTTTCTTTTTGTATTAACTAATATCGTTGTATATTTATTATTTCTAGTGGATTGATAATTGCCTATGCACTTTTCACAATCGGTTTTTTCTCGGGAGGAGCCGCCGCCAACGCGACAACAGACAAGAAGGACAATGAAGAAAACGCGACGCGTTTGCGACGCAGCTCCGTGCAAAACTAAACTTTGCGCATTATTCAGCGACCCGGGTAAAGCTGCTTCTTGCTGCGTCGACAGCGCTGCTGCCAACGCTGCTGTTGCTCCTGTTCCTTTTACTACTGCTACTGCTGCAGAGAGCGTAGTCTTGTCTGTCTGTCTCCGTGTGTCCTTTGACCGGGCACAGGCAGAGCGACTAACGACAGCACAGCACACAGCAGTAAAAATGCAGCGCTGCACGTTGCATGCACTGTCTGGGCGCAAAAATTAAGGGAATTTATTCCAACAACAATGCGAAAAATCAATATTCATATTTACAGTACTCCTCTCTATACACAGAACACACACATACACACCAAAGAGAGCTAACTATGTATACTATGTGAGTGAGCGAGCAAGATGGAGCAACAGCACAAATGCCGAACTGTTGAATGCCGGCCCAAACCGGCCGAATAATTAATTTTCAGCCCCCACCGCAACAGCGCAGACAACAACAAAAACAAGCAACCCCTAAAACAATATGGCGTCCTCGGCCAGTCACCCACTCAAACCTCAAAAACTTAAAGCAACAATTTTCATGCGCTACAGGTTGCGCGCTCAGAGCAAGCAAGAGCGAGAGAGGCAAAAGAAATGTAACAGGAAGCAAAACAGCGCAAACGATAAACCGATAACATAAGCATGTTCTCTCGCTCTCATTCTTTCTAGCTCTCTGTGCGCATGTTTTATCGAATTTTGGGTAACGACAATGACCGCAACATACAAACAAAAGCAATAACAACAGAATGCACTCTCCACTTCTAACGGTGATGAGTGGGCGATAGAGAGAGAGATAGAGAAAGAGCAGCAGCAGCAGCATACATTTGCCGTTCATGTCGCTGCTCTACCGCAGACCCCAGAACTTTCTCGTCGAATTCGAGCAGCAGCAGTGAGCAGAGAGCACCACACCGGTTGCAGCACTGGCACCAACCAGGAGAAGTTCTTCCCTTTTGCCATTCTGTTTTGTCACTGCATGGAAATTGCAAGCAATGAAACAAACAAGCAAAGACCAGCATTGCATACACACATACAGTGAAATACATGTTATACATGTAAACATGTCTACACTTGTGTATGGTATTGCAAAATTTCTCTACATATGTAGACAAAATAGTCAGACGACGCTTACATATTTACATTTGGAGAGCAATAATTACATTTGCATGCGTCGTATGTGAATCAGTTTAGGCATAAGTGCAGCAAGCAGCGAGCGACTTTTTTTTCAGCGTTGCCAACTGTTGCAAATTATCCCAGGCTTAAATGGGATAAAAATTCTTTTATCAGTTTAAGATTCCTTATCTTAATCATTAAAATCGATCAACTAATGCAAAATTTTAAAATTAAATAGAACTATTTAAAAAATAATTAACAAATTCAGGCGTTGTCAACTCAAATGACTCTAAGACATTCGACATTTTTATATAAATAGTTCTGACTCAATATAGACTCTATCGTTTGGCAACATTCTCAACAGGTTGGTGGTTAATAATAAATAAGTTGCGTGACAATATTTTACCACTAGTCAAGCAAGAAAATCAGCAGCAACCATAATTAAACAACAAAAATGATAATTACAATATTAATAATAGCAACAACTAGTTTTTATTTAGACACCTATGACAGCAACATATCCAAAAGGGAACCAACAGCGAAAGGCGCACATAGTAAATTACTAATTGATAGTGTGAATGATTAGATTAGCAAATAGGCTCCCTGTATGAGTGAGCAGTGAGTAGTGAGTCCAACTATGACAGTACATATGGATTGTGTACATATCATATGACTAGATAAGTATCCGAATGGGATTTACGACTCTATATGGCATATGTCTATGATGTCTTCCAATTGATAGCTGATGAAACACATATGCGTGTTTTACATATATATATATATATATATATACACGAAAATAATACATTAAACAGCCGACGAATTCCAGAGGGTCTGTAAAAGTTTTTAAAAATAGTAGCTAATAATAATCAGGCCGCCAGCAGCAGTGCAGTGCAGTGCACTGAGGGTGTGCGCCTGGGTCATTAAGTTCAAATATGAAGAGCAGAGGGGGTGAGAGGAAGGGAGGCGGAAAAGCAAAGACTTAAGTGGGGATGGGTGGGTGAAGCGTTCTGCGCAGTGTACAATATGGAAAATGAGTACAAACTGCGCAGCCCCATTACTAATGCAAAACAATTTGTAAAAGATTATCAATTTCATGGCTGAAAAGTGCTCGGTGGAAAAAACAAAGCGAAAACCAAAACAAACGGAAGCAAAGTGAAGCAAAAAGTCTCTCTTTTGGTGCAGAAACGCAGAGAAGAATAGAAGAATAGCAACCAAGTCAAAACCACATCAGCAATAAAAATAATATCAAGTTCAGGGCAGACAGACAAAAGGAATAAATATAAGAAAACGGGGTGCAAAACGGCAATGGAATGTGAGGGAAACACAACAAATTGCATACAAAACAGAACAGTCAAAACGAAGCCGAAGCAAAGTAATTATTCTCTTCTGTGGAAAATACCAAAATGCAAAATGCATTTATAGTTCTCGTTTTGTTTCGTTTCAAACACTCACAGCCACAACAGCATAATATACATATATAACAAAACAAGCGTTTCAATTCCCAGCGTTTCATCGTTCTGTCCATTTTGGGGTTGCAGCAGAGTTCAATGGTACCCAGCGGCAACAACCACATAACAAAGCCAAAGAGCATGGCATAGACGCGCGCGCAAATAAAAAATAGAAGCCCAGCACAAAGCGCAGCCCGTAAAACAGAACAAAGCATGCGAAATTTTTGAGACGAAACCGTTTCGTTTACCTGCGCCATCATCATCGCTTCGTTTCGTTTCTAAACGGGCCGCCTGCAGCTGCAAATACATATGTACACTAGATACACACACACAAATTAACTTCTGTATGCATGTGTGTGTTGCTAGAGCCATGGACGAGGCCATCGTCGACAAAGGTAGCGATTTGCTCTGCCTGGATATATAAATGGTTTGCTCGACCCGCGTTCAATGCAAATTTTTATTTTCAGTTTTTTCTGTGGAAGCAACAACAAGAACAGCAATCGTTATATTCAAAGACATCGTCTGAGCTGGGAGCTTCTGCTGTTGCTGCTCCTGCAGTTCCCCTTCCCCACAACAGATGTCGCTGGCTCTGCGTCAAGCGACCCCCAAAGCAGTGGCTGTTGCTGCTGAATGAAATTCACTCGACGATGGCGCATTTATTGAACAAGTAAAAAAAAACCGTGGGCAAGGCGAACGCGAGCCCCACACACAAGGGAGGGAACTGTGTGTTTTAATATTGTTGTATGCGCGGCGAGACGACAGACGGTGACAAAAACGACAAAGAATGGCGCAGACAACATGCATACATACAAGAACAAAGAGCAATAACAACAACAGTCAGCATCCAATTTAGCAAGGCAACAACAACAACAAAATCGACGAGGAGCTTCAGACAACACTTCATGCAATGCTCTTTCTTCCCCCGAATCTACACCTCTTACTCTTGCACTCCTTCAGATTTCGCTGCTGTCATTCTGTCTCGCTTGCGCTTACGCGTAGCAGATGCGACAGGTCAACGTCGCACCATGAGTGACTGTATTTCTCATACCCTGTATATTTTTAGCATAGAGCCTGTTTTCGAATGATAATTAGTGATGGAAGGTATATGCAGAAGTGTAATCTTCTACAGTAATTTTATACAGTCGTGTACTCTACTAGATTATACTATGAATTTACGTGTTGCATATTTTATTATTTTGGTTCGTTTGCAGGGCAACCGAAAGTCGTGCACTCTTTGGACTAATGCAATTCTTATATTGTTCGTTGTTTTCCATTATGTTTTCTTTCTTACTGCGCTTTGCAGTGTCTGTGGCTCTGTGTGTGTGCTTTTATGTGTATGTGTGTGCGTGTGTGTGCTGTGACTCTCCTGGTTAATGCGCTAATGGAAGTTAGTTAAATGTGCCTATTCTGTTCTGTTGTCCTCCCATTCTACAGTGAAGTGCCTGCAAAATGTGTACACAAACAAGCAAACACAGTTCGGGGACAACGAATTGATGCAACTATAACCAAAAACCCATTTTTCGTGTCTATATCTATTTAATTATTTGTTATTTGTGACACCCAATCCATCCATCCAATCAAATGGTACGTGTCTCTTGGATCGTTTACGTGTAAACTTTTGATAAATATTTGCTATCTACTTAAACATTTTCAATTAGAGTTGTACCAACTTTCAATGTATGCACACTGCATACAGTATATATGTACACCCTTTTACTATGTGTCTTGCTTTATCTATTACGTGGAACTCAACCCAAGCCCCCAGAGCTGCCGCCTCTCAAGTAACTAAGAACAAGCGCGCCAAGCGCAACTTTTTGATAATGGAAAATACTTACAAATATATATATATATATCTCGAGGGGGACTGGCGAACAACTGGCAAACGAGAACGGAAAGTGTGTTGCAAAGAACACAATATATATATATATATATATATATATATATATATATGGAATAAAAATGTGACGAAAGAATACATCCTGTGTAGAATCAATTATTCGCCTCTTGTTTTTAGCTGCCAAAACTCTGATACTGAATAAAATTTGTAGCATAAAAGAAAATAAAATAATTGCAATAATGTTCTTATTGCAACTAGTATGCTTATACAAATTGCAATTGTCATGTTGCAGTTGTGTTTAACAGCGATTTGCAGCTTGAAACAAGCCAAACACACATGTGTATTATAATTTTAAACACGTTTTTCGATTGTTGATAAATGTAAACACATACACCCACACATTCGCACGCACATAAACAGATAAGCCGTTGTATTTTAATGAGCTGGAAATCCGCGTGGTCGAACACATCGTCAATGAGTTAATTTAAAGAACATTGTCGTAATATATGATTCGATTTTTAAATACTTATATATATACGCACACACATACACACACTAAGAACAAGAAAAACGAGTGTGAGAGAGAAACAATAACAGCAACAATAAAATCATTTTTATTCTTCCGCATCAACAGTGTGAGTCGAAAATCTTGAATACTCTGTTTAAACAGTTGCTGGCAGAAGTAAGCAGCAAGGTCGCGCCCCTTCCCCTAAGAAAAGGTTATCGCACCTTTCGCTTCACTCGATATTTGATAATACTTTTATTGAATTTCGTTTTTTCTTTTGTCGCGATGCAAGGTGAAAATTATTTAAGCTTGAGAATGTGTTTATTATTAATCCAATTAAACGAAATTGTTTGTTAACAAAGCGTATAGGTAGAAATTATTATCCATGAACTCTGTCGAACAGACAAACGCACACTCACACACAGTGGAAGATAATTTGAGAACAGAGAAGGGTAAAACGAGTTCGAGTTATTCTTGAAGTTTTAATGATTACTAAATTATACTGCTTGCCTATGTTTTTTAAAATAAAAAACAAACTCATTAATCAACCGTTAGCGGCATTTTAACACAACACAACAAGAAGTGAAGTGAAAAATATGCCTTGAATCTAAAATTCGTAATATTATTTTTTGTTTTTTTTTTACGAACTTATTTGCGAATTACAATTAGTCTATTTGCAAGCGTTAGCCACAATTATAGCGTATAGTTATTTGATTTCCTGTCAGTCAACATCCAAGCTTAAATCATTATATATATATATATATATATATATATATATATATATTTTTTTTTTTTCTGCTCACTTGTCAAAACTTGTTTAATAGACTAGACTAGGCCTGCCTCTGGGCAACAACACTGAATAATTTATACACTGGGGGCCAACAATTTGAGATGTGACTGTAGGCAGTCAGCAGGCATAAAAAACACACCAAAAGACAACACACTAAGAAATGAGATAATAATAACAAAAAAATGTGTAAGCGTTAAACGCCAACAGCAAGCAGTAACAAAACACTAAAAGCGCGGAAAAAGAACAAACACGAAGCAGGCAATGCAAAGCGAATGCCACAAAAATTGTTATTTGTTATAGTTGTTTTTGTTCTTTTTCTTCTTCTCGACTGCATTGCGCCGTATTCCAGCAATAGCAACAACAACAAACAAATGCATAGTGAGGAGAGCAAGTGAAGCGGCGCACAAATGAAATGTAAAAGGCGAGCAGGAAAAAAAAGGCAAACAGCACAAACACATATACATATATACACAAATGTATATGCACATGCACACACACACACAACCTAACAAGACAGCCACGCACTCACGTACCACGTACACTCAGCGCGCCGATTCTAAACAAGTTGATGAACTCTTCGACGCCGACGCTGCTGCTTTGCTATTGCTGTTTGTGTTGGCGTCGTTTGACGTATGTGTGTTGAAGTGTATATAGAGGAACAGGAAAAACAGTTTTATACGTCTCTGTGGATGTGTGTGCATAGAGATAGAAGCGTGCGCTGCACTTTTATTTTATTACACTATTATTAATAAATTTTTTATTGGTTTTTTGCATTTGCAAACTCACACATACATTGAAAATGTACAACAACCGTTATTGGTAAAAAACGTTTAACGACTCAGCGCGACGGCTAATGATGATGATGAACGAGAGATGACAACGACGAACACAACGAGGACGACGACAACGAGAATTTAGCGTGTACACGTTGTTCATGCGGCGAGCGCAAAGAACTGAATGAGAATGAGTAAACATAGAAGAATTTTACAAGAAACAAGCGACGGCTGCGTATGGAACAGTCGGTACATGAAACGAAACGAAACGAAATGAAACGAAACAACGCCAAACCAAAAACTCACACAACCAGTTCGAGCGCGCACACAAAACAGTGAGACAAAGAACGGCAGAAGAGCGCCGCGCTGAACTGCGCTGCGGCCAAGCAGCAGCAGCATGGTAGCAAAATCTAGTTTGGGGTACCCACAATACAGTACAAAATGCGCAATGAAATGGCAAATGGAACGTATGTACATGTGGAATGTATTGTACATAGGCCGACAGCGAACCGACTGCGCTGCCACCGATGAGACTGACCTCTGACAACCTCCTACACACACACACACACACACACACATAACAGAGTGACAGAAGTACAAGAGTGAGAAGCATCAAGAACAAACATAAATTGCGAGAGGGAGCAGTGCACTCAGCAGTATTGCAGGAAGTCGTTGTGTGTGTGTGAATACATACATATATTCTGCATGGGAGTGAGAGAGCAACAGAAAGAGTAAGAGCCAGAGTGGGAGTGAACGAGTTGCTGTTGCAAGATGGGAACAGAGAAAAGAATGCTTGAACTTTATTAATTCACAAACATATACATAAATGTAAATGTGTGAGTGTTGTGCAGTCAACTGTTAATGCTGTGGACTCTTATTTCTATTATCTTATTTTATCTCTTATACTACCAATAATCAATCAAAGTTGCCATATCGCAAGAACAATAAATACACAACACACACACATAAATACACTGTTTTGGTTGATGCTCAATAAAGAAGTAAAGAAAGAGTAGACAGGTAAAAGATAATTTGCGGACTGCTGGTTTTCAGTTAAATGTGATATATTTTGTACTCTTATTTTATGGCCACACAAACAACAGCAATAACCGATAAGCTAAATACAAACATACATTTATTTATATATATAGTTAGTTATTAGTCGCTTCGCGCTGATGCAATAGGAAAAATGTAAAAGTCTGCGCAGCAGCAGCGGACGAACGCTTGCGTCATGTGCGTTGCGTTGAGCAACGATTAAGAACAGCGCGCAGCAGCAGCGCACAGTAAACCAGTCTAGAAACCAGCGCGCCATACACACACACATGCTTGCAAACAAATATATACATACAAAACATATACCAACTATATGTCTATGTATGCATGTGTATAATTATGTTGCGTATGTGTGCACGAGTGTGTGTTGGCAACTAAAAGGGCCTTAAACTTTGTTAAAAGTCAAGGTCAGTGATTTCTTGTGCGCTTTGGCCAGCAACGTTGCCAACTTTGATTGAGTCTGCGAAGCGCACGTGTGTGTCTGTGTGTTTTTAGTCGCAAGTGTGTGACTCACACAGGAGGTGGCAACGCTGACCAGGAACGAGGGCTGCATGCTGCGGGCGTCTGCTTCACTTTGTGCTCTGCCGTCTGTTGCCTGGTTTCCAAGAATTATGGGTTCAAGTGTTGTTGGAGCGTGCGTACGTGTGTGTGTGTGTGAGTGTGCATCACTGGAAACAAGTGGAAAATGGCACACGGGATCTCGGATCATTCGACATCTTGTTTCGTTTTCGAGCTTAAGCTTCTGTGATCGATCTGCCTGCCTGCTGCCTGCTTGCTGCCGGCACGACTGTCCTTGCAAGCGGTTCATGAACTCCCTGGTGAATGACGAACGACGGAGACGTCGAACGTGCCAAAGTCGCAAAAAAAGAGCTAAAGAAACAAATAAGAAGCGAGGCGGGGCAGCATCAGAAGGCGCAAAAAAGATCGGCAAGCATTTTTGCTATTGGCAAATGTAATTATATAAAAAAAAATGGCATCTGTGTATATTAAAACCCCTCCCTTCCTCCACAAGGGCTGCGTTCTGTGAATTAGTCAGCTCTAACCTCAATACACTTTTATTGCCATATTGATATATTGATAGAGACAATTCAATCGAGCACAAGCCAATTTAACGCCGCTTTGAGAGACCGAGCGTGAGAGAGAAGAAGGAGGGGGTAAATGCAGTCCCTTGGCTCGCCCTTTTAGCAGCTGTCATCGTCAGGCAGGCAACCAGATGTTGTTTTGCTCTCCGCACAGGGTAACCCAACCCAAAAACTATAAAAGCAACAAAAATGCAGGCCATATACACACACACTTACATACGTGCAGCATGCATAGCGTATGTATGTGTTTGTTATGGCTCTTTCAATAATTTTGAACGAAAAAAACAAATTGTGACACTTGAAACCGGAAATTAGGCAGCTTGTACCCGAAAAAAAAACAAAATTAATGCAGCTGTCGTGCGCTCACACACTCTTACCCTCTCTTTCTGTCTCATCCTTTTGCGCTCTCTCAGGTGTGTGGAAGGAGAGAGAGGGAAGGCAAAGTCGCTCTCTGAGAGGCCACTTAACAGACGGAAGTATAACATAAAGAAGAAAAGCTACAGGGAACGCAGCCCAGAGGGAACGTAGAGCCTGAGAGAGCGGTGCTCGAAGGAGAAACTTTTGTGATCGATGGTGAAATTCTTGTTTTTAAAAACATTTTATGCGATTATGAATGAGAGTGCTCTTTATGAGGGCTTTGTGTTTTTCGCTCGATTGCGCAATAATGAAAAGTAATAAAAGTAAGCGTGTTTACAGTTAACTCTGTTGAGCAACCTCCCTCCTTCTGTTACTTACTTATGTCTCTCTCTGCAAATATTATCAGTGGGTCAGCAGTCTTCCAAAGTAACCGCGATTTAAAAATTTGTTTATTTACCTGCAATAGAAGAAGAAGACATGGAAAAATAACAAGAATCTGAATTTGATATGATCGAATTTTACGAATTGAATCTGTAATTTTAGCCGTTTCACTGGGAATGCAACTGAGTGGAGAGCGAAAGACAGAAAAAAGGAAAGAGAGATGTTCTCAGTTTTCAACGCCCACGATGGATGGCAAAATGATGGATATCCACTTACATTATGGCTAATTGGGGCAGTTTTATTGAACCCGCATAACGCACAGTAAAGCCTCCCTTTTCTTTTTTTTTTGTTTGTCTTGTCTTTGGCCTCGCACTGACCTCATGATGTTTGTATGTATATGTGAAATATAATATAATTCGCATAAAAGTAATCAGTGTTTCACCCCGTTTCCCCTCCTCAGAAGTTCGAGGCATGTGCAGGAAATTTCAATCAGCCTTAACTCTTCTCAGCTTGAACTTAGTTTTTGGATTTGTCTTTCTTTTTTTTTTCTTGTATTCCCAGAAACAACAGCCCAACGAATGTTGCGAAAATGGTTTAAGGCTACACAACAGAAAATAAAAAAAGAACAGACAACAGAAATAATAGAGCACAAGGCAGAACTGAAAACCAGTGTTAAAATGGCATTAGTTTTGGTACAAACACAAACACATACACAAATATACAAAGCAAACAGCGGTAACAAAACAAAAGTCAACGAACGGCTAAAAATTCACGAACTTGAAAAAAAAAAGTTGCAGCAGCAGCGACAACGCTGAGGTTGACGTCGGCAGCGATGTCAATAAACCAACTAACCGCCTCTACCCGCCTCGTTGATGGCTTTTAGTGTTATTATTGTTGTTTTTTTATAGTGCGTGTGGAGCGCTTAGAGAGGGTCGCCCATGAATAGCCAAACGACAGTAAGAATAACAAAAACAACAACACACACACATTAACTATCCAAAAGCCCAAAAAAGCAGTAGACTTGTATAAACTTGTTGCTGTCGCATAATCATGTCACAACAACAAGAACAATAGTAGAACGACAACATAAAGAATAATAATAAATTACAAATACGAGCTTTAAACGAAATAAGCTTAGTCAACATTGGTTACCAATGTGTGTGTTGTCCTGTGATGAAATATACAGCACTGTCTCTCTTTACATTCTCAGCACAAATCGGAAGTCGAGTTCATTCCGTCTCACTCACACTTCTTGTTGGGCACCCGCATGGCATACAAAATTGTACTTGAGATATGTGTACGTGAGATATGATGTATGCTTCTTCTTCGTCTTGTTCTTCTTTGTTTACACATCACCATCAAGTGATTTGGCAGATATTGAAATTCTAGTGTGAAGGACAGAGGACTCTGTCGCAAGATTTATGGCTACTTCTTGCTGGCAGACGATATTTATACGTGTATGTCCTTCTTTGTGCTTGTGGGCTGGAAAGCTCTTAAGTTCAGGCATTAATTTTAACAAGTCGCAAAATTACAACAGCCACCAAATATTCCATCGCTCTTTCTCCCTCACAGCAGGCCTCTCATGTTAATTACATGAATGCGGTGAAACAAAAAAAGAATGGGCACACCTTTGTTTGGGGGGCTGCAAAACTTTTATATACTCTTGCTGAATATATGCCTTAAGTTAAATATACTCTATGTAATAAACTAAGTAGGTGTTGAAATAGGTATTTGTTTCCAAATTTCTTCATATAATGTTAAATTTACTGACTTAAATTAATCAAGATAAAGTGTAGTATAAAAGTGCATTTATGTAAATAAAATGTATAAAGAATGCCAACGCTTGTTCCTAGCAGTCAGCTTGGCAAAGAGTTAGCAGTGATCGCCAAAAGTTGCCAGACTGTGCAGAAAATAAGTTTAGTTTCTTAAGGAAAACTGTCATTCAGCAAAAACAGTCGCCAAGCAAATAATTATTAAGCAGTCAGCAGTTCCGTTCGTTAATAAAGATAATAATCAATAATAAAGATATGACTAATATGCAGCATATAGATAGCTACTTTTTGGTTGCTTGTTACTCAAAATAACAAAATACCCGCCTCTCGAAAGCGTATTCAAAAAAAATGCAAAAACTTCTCAGTGTGGATGTAATGGGGGTGGGGGTCATTATGTGGATCTTTAAGCTTTGTCTGTAGTGCACTATGTGGGTGATGGTGTGTGTAAGTCTGTGTGTGTGTGTTTGACTATGTGTGTAATTGATGCACGCAGTTAATTATGGGCGGCTCTAACTGTCACTTTAGGTTAACTTCGCAGCTGAGCAGAGGCATAATGAAAGATAGCTTCCCCCAATATAGTCACTTGGACGTGTTTTAAAAATTAAAATTTACATTTACTTTGGAATTTTAATAAGTGCTTTGAAAGTTAAGATGCATGAAATAGCGAAACAAATTTAGACAAATTCGACAATATTTGTATAATAATTAACTAAGTTATTGCAGTGCAAATTATTTGCAGATTAATAAACTAATGCAGCAATCCCCTTAAACATAAATAATGTATGAATACTAAATATATATTTATATATCACAAATCTTATAAAGCCTTTCCAAAGTTCATTTAATCCAATTTGATTGTCACGTATTTACATTTCAAGCAGAAATAAATTGAGATCGTGCCATTCTCAGTGTATATGTATATATATATATTTATATTCTATTCCCAACTGTGTAATGGACTGCGCCATCCTTTGCCGTAAGACTTCGCAGCAGATCTCTGTTAGCAGTTCAATGCCACAATGATTGCCCCCCACAAGTTTCAACGTTCCAGTTCCAGTTTCAGAATTTACCATCTTGTTCCTACTGCTGACATAAAACACCATTGCGCACTGTTTTGCTGCTTTTGTTGTTGTTGTTGTTGCTGTAGTTGTTTCTGTTGTTCTCGTGATCTTCACGCGGAGGTGGTGTTTGTTAGAGAAGGGGTTTGTGTGGGGGGAGCTGTTAAGCGTCTGTTCTTTTGTTTCAAACCCGTTTATTATTGGCTCTAGCACTGCTGCTGCTGCCGATGCCGATGCCCTGAGACTCTGCCTAGGCAGCATTTCAACTTTCAAAAAGACAAAGTCAGCGCCAGGTTATACATGCTACAAATACATACAAACATATGTATGTATGTGTGTATGTATTGCAACCCCTCTCTACGTTCCACCCCACAACACCCCCTTGCTAGAGAGTTTTGCTGTTTGGTTAGCGTTGCTCGTGGCCAAAATATATGTGTTTTTGGCCTTTTGCTTATTTGTTTGCCTTTAAACACAGTTTTTGTTCTTGTTCTTCTTCTTCTTCGGCAATCTCTTCTTTCTTCGCGGCTCAGCGCGTTTATTTACTTAATGCTGCCTATTGTTGCCCCATTGTTGCTCTTAGATTCTATTTTCGCTTCTAGTCTTTTCTGTTCTTTCACCTTTTGCATCCGTTTCGCAGTGGAAATTTTGGCAAAAACTATAAAAAAGGTCAACGTTTATAATTGTTGGTACGCTTTTCAGCTAAGAGCGCGTGTACCAAAAGCCAGCGAACCGCAGCTCCAACACACACACACACATACAAGTATAAACTACAATTTGTACACATACACACACACACACACACATAAATGTGTGTATTTCCACTTCGTATTCACTTATTTCGACAGATTATTTTCATTGGAAATGGCACATTTGGGTCGCTGCTTGAATTTCTATGGAGTCGTCGTCGTCGTCATTTTTGTCCACACCTCCTTCAAAGTTTGCTTCGCTTGTTTTTCCCGTGAAGTTGCTGCCGCTTCTGAAAAACTTGTGTTTTTATATTTGTGTGAAGAGCAGTATTTTGCATACAAATATGCATGAATTCCCCAAACTACCTTACCTACCATTCCCAACCAGTTCGTTCTTTGAACCCCTTGTTACCCCATGGGAGACACGAGTTGAAGTTTGCAGTCTCTTTACTAATTTTGTCACCAGGGGTTACATTTACCAAGTCAGCATTAAGGCTTAAAGCGGGCAAGTAAAAGTTGGCTGAGCAAAACTTATTTAATCTTTACACAAGAAAAATCAGCTACCTTTTGGCATACCCAAGTTATACCTGGAAAACTGTATTTCATTATGGGATTTATGACGAACATATTTCATAATCAGTTTTAAGTAATTTTTAATATGTTTATATTAAGTTTAAGGTATAAATAAATAATTTGAAAGTAATTTTTTTTTTTTGCACCATACAAAAAATTTTTACTTTCAATGTCAAGATCGATCAATGTTAATCATATATCATAATCATATTTTTGGTATATACTAAAATCAAGTTTTTTAAGTTTACAATGTGGGAACATAATAAATACAAACCAACATACATAATTACATAAATGCTTTCAAATAATATTTGAAAGAAGAGAATAATTAATCTATTTCAACTGCGGCATACCAAAAATATTTGTGTCTTTAATGGTTTTTTTCTTTTTCAAACTGTAGACAGAAATAATTTTTAGGCTGGCTAAACTTTAATTCGACTACACAGCGTAAGAAAGGTCAAAAGGTTGGGTTTTCTAACGTTCAATGCACACTGATTACTCGAGAAACGGAAATCAACACCCCTCCCTTCACCAGTTGATTCGAGACCATAAAATCTCTTGAGAGGGTGCCGTCAAGCAGGCCAAATTGAAACAATTAAATTATGTATGTTATACATAATTATCTCTATGAGACTCTGACCGAGACTATGTGCGAGAAAGAGAGAAGGAGAAAGAAACGCGCATGCAGCAAAACAATAAGCAAGCATGAACAAGTAAGAATGCTCTAATTGAGTATGCCAGACTACGAAACACCCTAAGCCAAGCTTTCCCATATATAATAGTTTTATTGGCAAATTTCTATTTAATAAGTTTTGCACTCAATGTGAGCAGGTCTGCAAGTGCACTCATTGCTTAGAGCAATCTCAGGCGAAAAGAGCAAAATAGAACGAATCAAGCCCATGATTTTATTCACAAGTACGAACTGATCATAACTGTCTTGTGAAAAACGCGTGCGAATACATACTTACATACATACAAGCAATCGTATGTAACGGAGATTTGCAGAATACACTGTCATCTCTCTCACTCCTTCGTTCTTATATTTGTGCATACCGAAAATGCTTGCGTCAGCTGATACCAATGAGATCAATAGATATTTTAATACAATACAATATAAACGGATATGATTGCCTCCTCCCTGTTACATACATTTGCGCAAAACCATTATAGCCAATTCAATGGATACAGGGTATAAAAACCATTAACAACGCTTGGTTTTGGGTTCGGCTCTGGGTGCCTCTGGGGTTTCAACTCTAGTTTGGTACGCTGTTGAACCCGCCGCCGTCTTACGACGGACTTGCGACGACTTACGACTCTTGTGCGCCGATCCGCCAACAGTTCACTATCACAGTCAACGCCGACAACAATCTCTGCCCAAGCTAAACGGAGCGAAGCAGCGGTAAAGAACATCATGGTAAGCAATGATGGGGGAGAAGGGGCGCGTGGCGGCTGTGTCGGCGTCCAACGCACGAACATTGACCTTCATTAAAGAAGAAGCAGCAGCACAAAGTTTTAAAGCTCTCTCATTCTCACACTAATTGCGCACTGTTTGTACCCTGTAATGTAATGCAAGCATCAGGGGTATATAGTGTCAAGGAATATTTAGAGCTAATATAAATATATATGTTTAAAGATTGATTTACATTGTTTTTTAGTATTTGTATTATACTTCAATAGTCTTCATCATTTAACTAGTAATCTTTTATTCTCTTGGTACGCAGTTTTCATACAATTACAGCGTATCGCACTGTCGAATCGTTTGGATCTAAGCCCGTGCTTATTTACGTTCTTCTGCACATCAATCACAAGCGCACACACACACATAGAGAGACACGCGCCGACAGTGGGACAGATAGACTGAAGAGCGAACAAGCAGACTCTGTGTCTTCGCCGCTGCTGCTTCCTTTTGCTGCTGCCGTCTCTTTTCTTCTCTTTCGTTTTCCACGTATCTTTCGCTCCAATAGTGGTAAATAGTGTGTAGTAATTTTGCGAATACAACAATAAAATAAACAAAAATTCATTTAGTGCTGGACAATAGCAACACCGTGACATTTTACAACTTAGCTTGCCAAAAAATAAAAAACTTAAAAAAGTGTTGCTTTAATTTTTGGGTACATTCACTTTGGACACTCTGAATCACCACACAACAAGTAACTTTTGTTGTTGTGGGTTTTTTAATGTGGCTGCAAAAGAATAAATAATAAGCAAGCAACACAAGAATATCTAATATGAAATCAGCAAGAGGCTAACAAAACTAAAAAAACGTGTTTTTCTTTCTGTGCCGATTCCGTATATTTTGTTCTTTGAGCTCAAACCGAGCCTCAGAACGCTGGTTTGCTTTCGAACGTTCCCAGACACGTTATGCCGATCAGAGGAATGATGGCAAAGCGAATCGTGAAATCATTTCTATTTCTAAACAACAACAAGCGGAAGCAACAACAGCAACTCATAATCCAAAAAGCTCTATATAAAAAAAAAAAACATTTATAATACACACACACACAATATTATGTATTTAATTATATGCATATACAAATATTATTATACAGTAAGTCCCTGGGCAATTAGCGCTTTTCGAGAAGATTTATTTTCCAGAAATTTAAATTCCACTGCATTTGCATTTCGCATCTGAAATTTAACGCTTCAAAAATTTAATTTCTACTTAAAAAAAAGTTTACTTTATTTTAGATTTTGCGTTAATGGAATAATTATCATTTTTATGTTTAACAAATTAAAAATTCTTTAAATTTGATGATGTTGAATATAGTCTGACCTCTGAAACTGAAACGATCTAGTTTGCGAGCAAGCACTGATATCAATCCTATTATTATTTTTATTATATAATTTTGTTTCTGGTCTTTCGACTTGCGATTTGCTTAGCTTCGCTTCGTTTCGCTTTGTTTTATCAGCGCAACCAATTTCATGTGAACTAAATTGTTGTTATTCTGATAATGTTTCGACACGAGTAATTCTAGCGTGCGGATTGTTTCAATATGGCGTATTAGCTTTTTTTTTTGGATCTGCTGCCCCAATAAGCTATTGTTTGATATGCATTAACAGCTGTCTACTACTCTGGCCAAGACCGTCGCAGCAATAACAATAATCAGAAACAATAAAAACAAAAACAAGAGCAACAATCACATGACAACAAGCAGCGTGTGAACATTTTGTGAGCTTAAAGCAGACAAACAAGAGCTCCAAGTGCAAGCAACAAGAAAAGAATAACACAGACAAAACAGACATACATATATATGTACCCATATAAATATATGTATATTTATATATATATATTAAAGTCTGTTTCTGCATCTGTATCTGAATCACAAGCTGAGGAGTCCAGTGGAATCCAATCATAAAGGCCGAAACACATGCTGTGGCACTTCCAAGAAACACAGCGAAAAATGCTCTTTAAAGATAGATCTCGACCAGCAAATACCCTAAACCCAAATCTTTTGACTTATCTATAATTGTGTAAGCATTCAGCTTAAGATTATCTGCCGTATTTCTTAAACGATCTTTATTAAATTAACAGCAGATCAATATAATAGCCAGTTATATACAGCGACTATGTTTTAAATGTTGGCTTTCAGTACAATCGAAAATCGATAGGTATCGATATACACAAAACACGAAAAATAAGCAAATATAAAAATGATTTACTTTTGGCATAGTAGAGTTCTCATTCTCACTAGTTCTTACATTTTAGAGAATATATCATTAAGAAATAGTCTTGCCTAACTATCATTAATGGAAAATGCGGAGATCTATCGATATTGAGCGATACTAGAGAAACGCTGGAAGTTTCCATTAAATTCAATAAGCTGAATTTGCTTTCTTTATAATTAATTATATATTTAAAATTTGTACCCTGTCTTATCGGCGTATTTACAGACAGGTTTGCTTAGGGTTGTTAATTTTAATCAAGATATTCTCGCTATACAATATGGTCTCGGAGCTGGTTTCTTCTGTTTGTAACATACTTTTGGTCAACTTCATTATACTCTTTTTAGCCATTGGCAATGGGTTCAGGGTAAAAACACTGAAAACTGACATGTTAAACGACGACAGCAACAAAATTATGGCCAAGAAGGCAAAAAGTTGCCTTTTGCTAAAATTAGTAAATGTTACGTAAAAAAAAACATTACCACAAATCGCCAAAATGCGGAAGCTAAAACTACATATGTATTTGAGTTTGTATAAAAATTGTTATTAATTATTTTAAATGTGTTTTCTCGCTCTATTGTGGTTTATTAAAAAATAACCAAATTCAAGAACTATTAATTAAATTGAGGTTTTGGAGTTGCTGCGTTGCTTATTTTGGTTTGTTTGCTGTTTGGCTGTTGTGCAATTTAATTAAGGAATGTTTACTTATGTATATATATATATATGTGTGATTATGTGTGTGTGTGTGTATCCCTTATGTACTTCACGAGAGCCTGTGTCTCAAGTAGCCAGTATCCCGTTTGCCTGTTTACATGCTTCAAACAGCAACCTGTTCGAACCCTTGCTTTCCCTTCTTTCCCTCCTCTCTCTTAAACACCCCTATAATAAATTCATTACATTGAAATTTCCCACGAACCCTTATTGCCATATGCCTATGTGTAGATCTACATATTTACAAGATAGCCGCCCAACATAACGTCCGTTCGGGCACTTTCTTGGATCATATCCATTTACATATTCAGAGCGGAGCGTGAAATTTCGCATATACAAACACACGCACGCACACACACACACCTTTACACACTGCTATACCCTGGCGCCCCCTGTTGTTTCCCAAGGAGTTGAAAACTGTAAAACTAACCCTTAGAGAACCACCCAAGCTTAATGACCTTTAATGATGATGTTTCTGATTACTGCACTTTGTTCTCGACTTAACGGAAATTACATGCCAACGAAAAAAAAAAAATAAACAGAAATGCTGATGCCAAAACGTTCTATGTTGAAGCTGTTAAATGCCATTTGTAGCTTCAACCAAACAGGAAATGTCCGTCGGTTGAACTCATCGCTTCCATTACAATATATGGCCACGCCCATGACGAGGCATTTTTAGTCATAAAACAGTTTTATATACATATAATATATATATGTAGATAACATATGTATATATAATGATAATGATGGTGCAGTCGACGCAGACATAAAAGGAGGCACTAAAATTTTGTACCACTGTGTAATTAAAGTCGTCTTGGGTTTATGACATCATAAAGGTGTAATCGATGCTGCATGAATAGAATATGTATTTTATTAGTTATATAAAAAAAAAAACATAAAAACAGACATGCGAAATTCATAAGGCTTAAGAAAAAGTAAACCCACCTCCACCCCCATCACCTGCTCGACGTCGACACCCACAGTCAGACATATGAAAATCAAATCAACAAGGGTTGGCAACTTCCTACTTCTACTTCTTCTTGTTCTGCTTTGTGCGTGGGGTCAATGCACAAAAATGCGTAGAACGTGCAACATGCGAAACGACAGAATGACGGCGAGGGTGAACAGAAGAGCAATGGAAAAACCGGTCCCCGGGTTTGAATTTTTTTATGTGCTTCGTTTTGGGGTCTGGAAATGGTCCATTCGCTTTTCGCGCTCGCACAAGATGGTGGCACAAAAGTTTATTGACCCCACGGCATTTTGGGGGAGGCTGCTGCGATTGCTGCTGCAGTTGTTCTTCTCGTTCAAACAACACCCCAGAGGGTTGATTAGCAAACACAACCATCTACCCCCACTCCGTTCAGAACGTAAACTTCTGCACCACCTTAGTGCCGGATTCGGGCATATTAATATTATGGCTGACATGACTACTTATTTATTTGCAAGCAACTTTCCGCCCAACCGCCCGCTCCGCGCCCACTATGCAGACCACCGAGACAAAATGCTCAGTTTTTGGAGGGTGGTGGACCAGACAGACGTCTGAGCCAAAAAATAATATAAAAGCAAAAACCCAAAAGGATCAAAGCCAGACATACGAATGTTATAAATTTTTGTTTTGTGCGACGGCTGCCGACGACGACGACGAGGAAGCCAACGGACAGAGAATTTCCACCCCTTGCCAAAAACACAAAGCAATAACAACAAAAGAGCACCAGGAAGAATGAACGAGAAGGGCAAAAATGCAAGTTGGAAAAGTGGCAGCTGTAAAAGTAAAACAATAAAAGTAGGAAGCAAAAGCAGAAACCGAATTCAGCAAAAAGTGAAACGAAAACGAAATGAAACTGCACGCATACACACACACACACACACACGTAGGTAGCTTATGTATGGGTACAGGACATTGCCGCAGTGTGTACATTATTTACAAGCAGCACAGACGGAATAGGTAAATACGACATATGTACACATAAATTTGTGCAGGGCTGCATTCGATTTGGTAAAATCCTCCTTAATTTGATCGATAGCATGCGATCGTATTGCTGCTCACCTGCTGCTCACGTTTACGATCTGGCAATATTGTTTGCATTTTTTGCTGCTCTTACCAAAAATATATTTAATAGTATCCACTATAAATAAGCAAAAGGGTTCATTATAAGACATGCCTGATGTGTGTATTTGTGTGCATGCATGTCTGATTTGGCCGTTTGTCGGCCCGATCAATCGCACAGCAAGGAAAAAAACACAAAAAAAAACTGTAAGTGTTGGTGTTGCCAGACCTTCCCTAGCTTATGGGCCCTGTTTGGATTGGCATTGTTGTTCTTGTTCTTGTTATTTCTGTGTTGTCTGCCTCTCGTCATTTGCTTTTTGTGTGTTGATTTTGGGAATTCTAAAAATGCTGCTGCCTCCTGTCTGCAGCAGCGCTTGCAGCAACGATGGACACGACGCACGGCGTTCAATGTCCTCTTCATGTTTGCTTTTTGCTTTTATATATATATATATATATATATATATGTGTGTGTATGTGCTGCCATATCGGATGCAGGCGGCTGCTGGGCAGTCTCGACAAATCCCAACTTGTGAGTGTGTGGGAAGAGAGGGGCAAGGGAACATCAGCAGATGACAGGTTTTTTTGCTCTTCTCTTTATTTTGCTTTATTTGTGTTTTATTCGTGTCTGCTGCTGCTGCACAGGATGTTGTCGTGGTCTGTTTGTGTGCGTGTGCCAATGTGCCCTTGTCTGTGTCGGCGACGCCCGACAGGGTTTTTAGTTTTCATGGTCTGCCGCGCCATCGTCGTTGCTCCCTTGACAGATTCCGCTTACCCTGGCCAGACATAAATAAATGTACATAAATGTGTGAATTTATGTAGATGTATCCGTGACCAGCTCATCGTTTCAGTGAGAAAATAAATAAATATTCTGCTTCAATAATGTTTGATAAAAATAGTGGGAGGAAGGGAAAGACCGGAGTTCAAGCACAGCATCGGATTTGTATTTGATTATCGATATGTTTTATTGTTGCAATGACATCTGTAATGTGGTTATATATACATATATATATTTATATGTCCTAAAACTTGGCAACAATTAAGTAAAATTGAACAACTAATAATATGACCAAACATAAAGATGTGCATTTAATTATTTTGTACGTACATACATATGTACTTAAATATGGCAGCTGTCGCGCTGCAACACATACGTAAATATAAACGCATACAAATATTACATACACACATCCATACATATGCATGCAAATGCACTGACAACCATGCAAAAGGGCGCACAACATAATGGGGGAAACGAAATGAAAACGGAACGCAGACTAGACCAAATTGCAAATATATATATATATATAAGGGGAACGCATTACGCTGAGTGAAACATGAAACGGCGCCAAGCGTCATAAAAGCCAAGCCAATGACACATACACACACACGCAGAAACTCTCATTAAAAACTCCGCTATTACAACACACGCTGAATGTTTGTTTGTGTGTGGGTGTGGATCTGGATTGGACACCGGGACGTGAGAAACGTTTTGGTATAACGGAACACGGTTTTGCGTTAGTCACCACCAACAACAACGAAGACAGGCGCTGCTATAACAAACAACAGATGTGAGCGACGACAATGACAACGCCGCCACCAACAAACACAAATGAGCCGCAGAACTTGTAAAATATAAAATAAAATGGAAGTAGCAACAGGGGTAGGGAAGGGAGATCAAACGGCCTAGCAACTATAAAAGTAATGTAAAAATGTGTGTGTATGTAAAAACAAATAAAAAGAACAACAGAGTGGTGCGCTGCTAGCAGCAAGCGAAGCGAACTGGTCTTCTAGCATACGCTTCCGCCTTTGCTTCGCACGGTTGGCGTCAGCATCGGCAGCAACAGAGGCAGCGACAGAGCGCAACTGCTGACAGTGTGCATGAATTTGCATAATTTGATATTGTGTGCGTGTGTTAATGTGTGCATGTATTAGCGCTGGGAGGCGTGGCGCACACAAGCAAAATATAAATGCAGAAAAAATGACACCTTTTTGGTTAATAATGTGTCAATAAAATATATTTATGTATGCTTGCAAATACATATTGACAATAAGCTGATTTGAAGATTATTTTTATTTTTCTTTTTATGGTTCATTTTATTGCTGCTTTTGCACAAACCTGTATTTCAATTGCTACCGACGACGCCGTTGTGCTTGTTTTTGTTGTTGGTTCGGTGCAGCTTTATTTTCGCCATTTCTTTCAGTATTCCTGTCTGCATTGACGCACAAAAAAAAATGTTGTGCCCATTTGATTGTGTTTTTGTTTCTGTTTTTGAAATGTTGGCTTTTTTATATTTTTTTAGAGCAATGTGCCGATGCCGACGTTCACGTTAAAATGCATTGTATAAAAATTATGTTTGCAGTTGCATTTTTTCAGCCGCCTTGCTTTGCATATTATGCGCTTCAGTTGTTGTTGTTGTCGTGTTTCTTTTGCCGCCTTTTCTGCTTTATAAGACTTTTTGTTCCAAACACACGAACACAACATATACGAATGCACATGCATGTATAAATGCATTCACACACACAAACACAAACACACTCGCGGCAATTTACTGTATGAAATATATGCTTATGCTGCTGCTCCGTTTGATTTGGCAATTTTTTGCCATAAGCGTTAAATTACACTAAAAATTGATTGAAGTATTATGACTGTAACCTAAATAATAATTTCACTTATTATTATAGATAAACAACAACAATGCGCTATGTTTATAAATTCAGTGATACGGTTTCGAGCATGTTCTCGCTGTGTCTGTGCAAGCAGAACACAAGTGTTGCAAGACATCGAAAATAAACGAATACACACAACTGCAATCGATACCACAGCGCTGCCAGCAAAATCGATAAAAGCTGTGCACGTTTGTTGACCGTGCACATCTCTAATTTACGACTATTTTAATTTCCAACACAATGGGCGCATTGACAGAGGTAAATAAAGCAAAATTCGTTGTATAAAAAGAAATAACTACAGTTTATTTATTAGCTTGCAGGTGATGAGAAAAACGGAGATGGCTCACGGACATTTGTATTTAACAATGAGGGTCACACGCTGGGCAATGCGCTAAAAACGATTATCGCACGATATCCTGAAGTGGATTTCTGCGGTTACACGATACCGCATCCCACAGAGCAGAAACTGCATTTTCGTATACAGTCGCATCGCGAGCGAGCCATAGATCTGCTTAAGCGCGGACTGGAGGATTTGGAAGCGTTATGCGATCACACAATGAACACGTTTGAGACAGAGATGAAAAGCTTTACTGAAACCGCCGATAGCAATAATTAATAATACCAGTTACAATATAATACAGTTCTAGACAACGCTGCGCGCCTTTTTGGGATCGTAGTTGGGTTTGCGTAGATGATGATAATTTGGCAACACCTTGCGCAAAAAGTCAATTTGCAGCGTTTGTGAGCCCTGCTTCTCGATGGCTTCGCGTTGCAGTGCCTGTTGCCCATACACAATCGTATTCTCGGGAAGCACTTGGACGGTGCGCAATTGTATGCCAGCTCCAATCACACAGCCACCAGACACCGTCACTCCCCTGCCCACAAAGCACTTGCTCTCGAACACGTTCCTATCACCGATGCGCGAAGCTTCCACATTGCAACCAACTTCGAAAACATTGTGACACCCAATGCTGAGAATATTGCTTGCATCCCAACTGGCACCGTCGGCCAGGCGATGCGTGATTGTCGCATACTCCTCGACAATGCAATTTTCGCCAATGATTATCGGGCCAGCGTCGGCGAGGATTGTTGCACTCGGATGGACAACGCAGCCAGAGGAGAAGGTGATGTCACCGCGCAGTGTGCTCTCCTCACATACCACCGATTTGGGCAGTATTTTTATGCTGAATTCATGAAAAACGTCATTACAATTGCACTGATTACGCATCCATTTAAAATAAAAGTGGCTTACTTATTTTCCATGGGCATTGCAAAAATTGCATTTGCTTTTCTAATTTGTTTACAAGCCGTGGGCAACAGGCACAATCGATTTATCGATATTTGCATCATTTAGTCAGGGCTGTTAATAGCAGTGGCCGTTAATGTTATTATTTGGAAATACGGTTTACCTATCGTCTGGTATTTTTTTTATATATTTAACTATTTCTTTTTTTTTTAAATTAAGTTTAAGTTTTCGCATCAAATTGAATAAATATGACTTTTTTGGTTAATTAGGCGTAGTTTTTAAAGACTTGATTAAAACACGTTAATAACATTAATAGTTAATGTTATTCCATGCTAATAAAATATCCCAATACAATATTGTTTTGTTCTTTTGATCTGATGCAATTTGTGTGCATTGTGTGTCAGCCGAGTTGTAGTTATTAGTTACAACGAAAATTATTAGTCAGTACATTAACAAGATGGTTGAGAAACAGTTGACCGAATTGACTTTGAGTAAGTGCTGAATAAACATATATATTGCATGTTATTACTTCCAAGAATCCGGCATTTGCTGCTGTCTACGTTGTCAGACATTTTATTGACTTTTTTAAAAATCTTTTTTGTATTAAATGGAGTTCTTATAACTGGGTAAAAAAATATATCAAAAACGAAATTAACTGTTCTTTATACGGTTCACAAAGTTGTCTTGGAATTAATAATGTCATTCGATTCATAGTTGGATTAAACTTTCTTGACATAGTGTATATATTTGATTTATATCAAATATTAATGTATTTCTAATATCTGAAAATTGCACACAGGTTCGCTCTTCACCTCGGAGAAGCGTGGCAACGATGAGTCCGGCGATGGCACTGAGGCGAAGCCATTTAAAACCATTTTGCAGGCGATGCGTCATGCCGGCAAGGAGCCCTTCCCCACCATCTATGTGGACAGCAAGGATGATAAAGCGACTGAAGTCTTTGAGCCGGCTGCCAAATCGCAGCTGAAGAAAATCCAAAAGCTTTTCGTGCGCGAGGGTCAGACGAATGCTGGTAAGGAGCAACGTGAATTGGAGGATGCCGCCAAGCGTCAACAGAATCTGGAGGAGGCGCGCAAAATCAAGATCAGTGAGGATCCCAGCTGGCCGGTGGCCAAGCGCATTCGTATCGACGGTGGCGTCCATGAGCGTGGCACTCGTGTCAAAATCTACGGCTGGGTGCATCGTCTGCGCCGTCAGGGTAAATCGCTGATGTTCATTACTTTGCGTGACGGCACTGGCTTTCTCCAGTGTGTGCTCAACGATCAGCTCTGTCAGACGTCCGAGGCTGTTGTGCTGAGCACGGAGAGCTCTGTGCTGTTGTACGGCACCCTGGTTCTGGTGCCCGAGGGCAAAACGGCGCCGGGTGGACACGAATTGAATGTGGACTATTGGGAATTGATTGGCTTAGCGCCGCCGGGCGGTGCTGATGCTATACTCAACGAGGAGGCTAATCCCGACGTGCAGTTGGACAACAGGCACATCATGATACGTGGTGAGAACACCTCCAAGGTGCTCAAGATGCGTTCGGTGGTGATGCAGGCGTTCCGTTCTCATTACTTTGAGCGCGGCTACACTGAGGTTACGCCGCCAACGCTTGTCCAGACGCAGGTCGAGGGTGGCTCCACGCTCTTCAAGATGCAGTACTTCAGCGAGGAGGCCTATCTCACGCAGAGTTCACAGCTGTATCTGGAGACGTGTCTGCCGGCGCTTGGCGATGTCTTCACCATTGCGCAGAGCTATCGTGCCGAGCAGAGTCGCACGCGTCGCCATTTGGCCGAGTATACGCACATTGAGGGCGAGTGTCCGTTCATCAGCTTTGAGGAACTGTTGAGTCGCCTGGAGGATCTGGTCTGCGATGTGGTTGATCGTGTGCTGAAGTCGCCATGGGGCTATCTCGTCAAGGAGCTCAATCCTGACTTTAAGCCACCAACGAAACCATTCAGGCGCATGGAATACGCTGATGCCATCAAATGGCTCAAGGAGCACAATGTGACCAAAGACGATGGCAGCTTCTATGAGTTTGGCGAGGACATACCCGAGGCACCCGAACGCAAAATGACGGACACCATCAATGAGCCGATTCTATTGATAAAATTCCCAGCGGAGATCAAATCGTTTTATATGTCACGCTGCAAGGACGATCAACGTCTCACTGAGAGCGTTGATGTATTGCTTCCCAATGTGGGCGAGATTATTGGTGGCTCGATTAGGATCAACGACAGCGAGGAGCTA